>PVKP010038068.1:0-21170 GCA_004027715.1 Plecturocebus donacophilus
TCTTTTAGACGTAGTTCTTGAGTGGAGGGTGTGGTGTAGGATGTGCTGGTGGAATTCAAAGTCCTGGTGGTCTGGGAGGCGCTGCACTGTCAGAGCATCAGCCAGTGTGGATTAAGTGTGGATAGTTGTATATGTATGTGTCGGGTGTAGTTGAGAGTGACTCCCAATGTTTGGAGATCCTTCAACTAGATAATTGCACTTCATTGATTTGTGCTCTGATCTGATTATAGCTTCTTTAAACTGAGTAGAGGAATATTTTTAAATCATCTCTGTGGGAGTTTTCCATCAGTTATTTAGAAGGAAGCACTGTCATGGTTGCCACAGAAGATGCAGAAAGTCCTTCCATGTTTGGCTGAAAGGAAATGGTTGCTGGCAAGCTTGTCTTGAAGGTCTTGGGGGTCCAGCCTGGTGCTCTGTGTACGTGGAGACTTTGCATCTGGTGTCACAGTGGGGGGCAGTGTCAGGACCTGGCAGTTTATGGGCATGGCTGCAGCAGCCAGCTGTTGACCTAGGTATTCCAGCAGCACTGGCGGACTGTGTCTTTAGGGCTGCATTGAACAGTGACTTTGCTGGGCTGCAGATGTTTCTTAGGTTGGGACAGTGATGGTCATCCTTGCAGTCTGGGCATCAGGCAGATGCACAGTGCAGACTCAGTCTGCAAGTAGTCTTAGGAGACTTAAGTACTGTTCTGTAAAACCAATTGACATAAAAAAACTGCCGGGATCCTATTCCAAATAAAGTGTTTCAGAGGGCTTGCTTACAGCTCTCAGAATCCTGACCCCTCTGGAGAAACCTGTGGCTCAGCATGGATGCACATGGCTGGTGCATCACCTGGAAGAGGCCATTTCCCTGAGGTTTCACCCCCAGTTCTGGGGAGAGACCTGTCAAACTGACAGCTCCAGAGTGGAAGCATTTCTGTCCCGACAGCCCTGGGGCGGGGGGTGGATGGGGTGGAAGGGGCAGGGTGGGGCAGGGCAGGGCAGGGCAGGGCAGTGGTCTTTACCTGGACATCCCAGGTGGGGGCAATGGTTTCTGCTGGGACAGGACGGCCCAGGCAGAGGATGATGGTCTCTACCTGGATGGCCCAGGTCAGGGTGATGGCCTCTACTGGACAGCCCAGGCTGAGGGCGATGGTCTGTACTGGGATGGCCCAGGCAGAAGGGAGGTGGCTTGGGAGGTGGGGCCTGAGGATGTGGCCGAGGCGTGTGCTCCTCCCAGCGTGTGCTCCTCCTGGCTAGTGCCTCTCCTAGTTAGGTTTCAGGAGATGGGGTGCAGGCTGCCTCCACTGCCCAGAGCTCTTACAGAGGAAGGCAATCAAAGCTCCTTGCATCCTGACCCACTTGTTTGTAGATCCTTTCAGCCAGGGGCAGCCTGGAGGATGGGAAGGAGAGTGTGGCCGGTGGGGTGGAGTGTAGTGCTGGTGGTTGGCCACGTTCTCCTCAATGGGTCATGTCTGAGTGCGAGAGCAGCCCTGTTCTGTGAGTGGTGAAACGATTGTCTTGTTGGATTCTATTTATAGGCAGAGCTAACTAAAAATCTCAGTGCTGAGAGGGGCATTGTGTAGATTCTGGAGTTACGAGCTGGTTCACTTTGAGTTGTTTTGGTTGCAGGTGACAGAAAGCATGACTCAAGGTAGCATCAGCGAAACAGGGAGTGGGGAGCACTCACCTGGCAGAGAGGCCCCAGGGAGTGGGGAGCACTCGCCCGGCAGAGAGGCCCCAGGGAGCGGGGAGCACTCGCCCGGCAGAGAGGCTCCAGGGAGTGGGGAGCACTCGCCTGGCAGAGAGGCCCCAGGGAGTGGGGAGCACTCGCCCAGCAGAGAGGCCCCAGGGAGGGGGGAGCACTCGCTCGGCAGAGAGGCCCCAGGGATGGGGGAGCACTTGCCCAGCAGAGAGGCCCCAGGGAGTGGGGAGCACTCGCCCGGCAGAGAGGCCCCTGCTCCAGCACTACCGCCTAGCAGTGTGGCCCCGTGTGGGTCTCCTTGGACTAATGGCTGTGGCCTGGGAGGTGGTGTGCTCTGGCCAGGTCTGGATCACCTGTCTACCCTGAGTGGGAGTGGGGGCAGCCATCAGAGGAAGACTCAGGAGAGGGGGAGTGCCAGGATGTCCACCAGATGCCCTGTGCTGGTCGGGGAACAGCTCACTGGCCGTGGGATGAAACTGCTCTGTCCAGGGCTGTCTTCCTAGAAGGTATTGGTAACTCCCAAATGAGTGTTGGCTGGGGTTGCCCGGCTTGCCACTCTCAGGTACAGCTGAAGGTAGTTATTGGGTGCAGATGCTGGCTCTGAGCCCTGCCCCTTCTTCCTGGGCCCAGCTTCCTCATCTGTCATGGAGTAATAACAGCCCTGCCTTCTGCTTCATTTAAGGAATGTGTGTGCCTGCGTGTTTGAGGCCCTCAAAACAGACCTGCAGCCCTGTGAGCCTTGGAAGGGGGACCTCACAGCTGCTGCTGCCGCCACTTCGGAGGCCCAGGATGGGACTAAGAAGGGGAAAGGAGAGGCCAGAGCCACAGCCGTGGGGCAGGGACCTGTTGTAGGAAGAGAAGGCCAGGGAGGTGCTGCTGGGGGCCTCAGGCCATGCAGGGGATGCCCATTGCTTCCAGGACCATCCGAAGTTTGGAGGTTCCTATTTCCAGAGGAGGTTCCCTTGTGACCCCTTGTTCTCACACCCAAGCAATGCGTGGGCTGTGGAGCCACCAGGGCTTGAGTGTGGTTTATGACATGGCACAGGAGGGACCACAGTGGCCCTTCGTGTCAGCGTGACCCTCAGGACCCTCCTCCTCGAGCAGGTGATCCTTACCCACCCACAGGTAACGCTCAAGACCCCTGTCTCATTCTGAAGGCAGTGCCAGGTACAGGTGGTTGTTTCCTCTCCGACTTCAGTGTCCCCATCCCCACTTTTTGAACACAAATGCGGGTGCTGTGAGGACCTTAGAATCCTCTGCTGCAGGTGACTTTGCTTCAGCAAACCATAGAATGTTCACGCTTTTATGCATTTGTTATTTCAGGGAAAATCAAGGTTGAAGATGTTTTCAGAATTTGTATTTTTGAAACTAAATGTAACAGGTCATTAGTTATTTATACCTGATGTTTTATTTAAAAGCAACAATGGAGAACAAAAACTGCCATGGTTCCAGCTGCACAGTCTGGATGGGAAAGTGCATCCTCTGGGCCAGGCGCGGTGGCTCACACCTGTAATCCCAGCACTTGGGGAGGACAAGACGGGCGTATCGCCTTAGGTCAGGAGTTTGAGACCAGCCTAGCCAACATGGTGAAACCCTGTCTGTACTAAAAATACAAAATTAGCCGGGCGTGGTGGTGGGTGCCTGTAATCCCAGTTACTTGGGAAGCTGAGGCAGGAGATTGCAGTGAGCCAAGATCGCACCACTGCACTCCAGCCTGGGCGACCGAGCGAGACTCCATCTCAAAAAAAAAAAAAAATGCATCATCTGGGTAGGCCTTGGGCTGGGGGCCCGAGCAGGCACTGGGCGGGCACGAGAGCTCTGTGCTAGGATGTGCTGTCAGTGCTCACTTGCTGTGTCCCACATTCGTGTTGGCTGCTGGGGGCTGGAGAGTAGCAGCACTCGGCTCACCCGGGGCCTCCTGCAGGGAGTGCTTGGGAGGGCCTGTGAGTGAGGGCTCTGGAAGGTTCGTCGTCGATGCCTGCTGGGATCTGGTGGGAGGAGCTTGTGTCTTCTCTGGCACCCGTTCCAGATGCCACCCAGTCAGGGCCTAGGCTTGCCAGCTTTCCAGGTTGGCACTGGCAACGCCAAGACGGCCCTGGGAGCCCATCTCTACTCGGCCTTCAGCTCCCTGACTCATTCAGGGAGGAGCTGTGGTCAGGTGGCTGTGGGTTCGCATGTTGGTTGTGGGCTTTGTTATTGGAGGCTGCCGTGTTCTATGCATACGGTGGCAGCTGGAGGAGGGCCGGGGACGTCAGGTGTTGACTGTTACGGAGGCCTGCATGTCCCTGCAGCTGCAGCATCCTGCCTGCTGCCCTTGGCCTGTCCTGTGGACGCCGAGGCCCCGGAAGTTTCATTTGGTGGGATGCACCATGTGGGTGGACACTTGGGGAGCTGGAGGGGATGGAAGCAGGGCCTTCACTAGGGGCACTGTGAGAAGAGGCCTGGGAACGGAACTGTCCCATGTCCCCGTGGAGCACACAGGGCTCCTCATGGGCCGCACGGCCACTCTTTGAAGCTCGTCTCCCACAGGCCGGGTTGAGCTGCGTTTTCTCCCCTCAGCACGGTCTCATGTGGGAAGAGGAAAGGGGATCTGCACACACGTGTTAGGGTTAGGGATCTGAGAGGCTTTTCTGCTCTGGCGCTGCCTACACGCCTGCACCTCAGGGGGCCCGTCCCTCTCTAGCAGGCAGATGGGGCACCTTCTCTGTAGTCAGAGGAACTGTGAGAAGTCAGGAGAACGGGCTCAATAGGTGTCGGGTGAGGGGTGGAGTTGGACTGTGAGATGAGAAGGCAGCGTCATTGCAGGGCTGCGGGCCGTGACTCACAGTATTGCTGAGAGCTCCTGGGCGAGCACAGCACGGGCTGCTCCTCGCTGCAGGGGCCAAGGGGCCAAGGGGTTTTGGGCCTGCACCCCTCTGCAGCCACCTGGTGAGCATCCACCCTTCGCTCCAGCTCCTTTCCTTGGTTTCCCTCGGGCACGCTCCCAGTGCTTTGCTTGGCTGTGGGTGGTGGCCCACCCATGCTGTCTGGTTGGTTTAACTGGTGTGTCTTCTTCCAGCTACAAGAAGACTCAGGAAACTCTTTCACAGGCAGGACAGAAGACTTCAGCTGCCCTGTCCACAGTGGGCTCTGCCATCAGCAGAAAGCTTGGAGACATGAGGTGAGACCTGACCCTGACCCTGCTGCCCGGAGACCTGGCCAGGGCCAGTGCGGGGTGAGGCGTTGGAGGCGCTACAGGAAACCTGCCTGGAGATCAGGGCTCAGGCGCACTGGCTCAGGGATGTGGCCGTCATGGCCCCCAACCAGTCTGTGTGCGGACCCTTTCCTGGGAGGTTCGTCTGTCCCCATTGGCTGCTGTTCTGCCATTTCTGTGCTCTTCAAGGAGGGTGGCTGCCAGTGCCGTTGGGTGACTTGTAGGGCTCAGGGTTGGTGAGGGAGGTGTGTGTTCCTTGACGCCTCATTAAGAGGCACGATCCCAGCCTGGGGGTCAGGGTCAGGGTGGGATGGCAGTCCTCCACCATCTCCAGGACAGGTGCTTAGTGTGGTGCTCCCTCGGGGTGTTGCCCCGGTTTCAGAGAGCACAGTCAGACACCAGGAAGCCCTGAATGAGCCTTCTCTCCTGGAGGCTGGTGACAGCCACCTGGCCATCAGAGGTCCCTCAGCAAGCAGTGCTGGGCCCAAGGATTGAGCAGGGGTCTGGCGCTTTGTGGCTGGCGCATTTGCCCTGCCTGCCCTGCTCTGGGCTCCTTGACCACAGCATGGTGATGAGGGGATCGAGCCAGAGGCCTTGGTATGATGCTCGGCTGGGCTACCTCCTGGATGGGCCTTGGCCGGGCCTTCCTTCACAGGGGCTGTAGGAGTGGATGATGTGGGTTGTTCCCATCACTGGCATCTGGGCCCCAGCCTCTGGGTGCTGCTGCCCACCCTACCCTGACCCCTTTCCCATTCTCAGAAGTGGTCTTCTGGCTTTTGGATCTCAGGGAGTGCCTCCCTGTAGCTCTGACCCAATCATGGCAAAGATGGGTACAGGGTTCCTGGAGGGCTGGTGTGTGGTTATAGCACTGACCCCCTCCCACTGCCCCGAGTCCTCCCCTCTTCCCCTCTTGTGACCCATGCAGGATTCAGAGATAGGTGTATCTCCTGCTGGGCTGGCTCGCAGCTCCCTGCCTGCCTGCCTTAGGTTAGGTGTGTCCTGCCTTCCAGCCTGGGATTGCCAGGTGGGGGTCGTCCTGCACCAGCCCCTTCCCCTGACCACTGAGCCAGAGGCCAGGACACAGACAGCCACACACCCAGGGACCCACCCTGCCAAGCAGAGGGCACGGCCAGTGCCCAGGAGCTGTGCCCACTTAATTTTGTCTGTTTGAGGTAATCTGCCCTCCTATCCCTGCAACTTTTATCTCGAGAGGTGTTAAACTGGAGAAGCTGCACAGTCATCAGTACGCAATGTGTGTGTTTCCTCTGTATACCCTCACACGCCCAGGGCGGAGCTTCCTAGCAGCTGTGACTCGGGGGGGTCCTTGGGCACCCTACAAATGCAGGTCTTCCCACCCCTGCTGAGCTTTGGACCCACCTCCTGAGCTTCAGCTGAGCTCAGCCTTGCAGGGCCGTTTCTTCCCGAAAATGCCAGTCTCACCACAGAGCATCTTCAGGAAGCAACAGATGTCTGCCATGCTTAAGTTATGCCAGCCATCAGGAGGCGTCGCACCCACCGTTAAGCGTCCTCACTCCCTTTTGAGTTTGTTCAGAACATCGTGGTGGAAATCCAAGGGGCAGGCAGAGCCTCGGCACTGACTGCAACAGCCATGCACAAGCCAGTCCTGGCTGCTTTGATCCGGGCAGTTCTGTGTGTGGCCTGTTTTTCTCTGGAAGCACAGGGACACAGTCCCGGTTGTCTGCTCCCTCTCCTCTGACAAGGAGAAAGGCTCTCGCTCTCCTCAGGCCTGTCCTCTGACGGGGAGAAAGGCTCTCGCTCTCCTCAGGCCTGGGGTTGGCAGATGTCTCTGTCGTGTAGCCTCAGGGTGTGGCTGGGAGCGAGCAGGGTTCCTGTTGCAGTGACGCTGGCACGGCTCTGTCAGTGTGCCCAGCCACACTGTGTCACATGTTTGCACGTGTGCCCTGGTACATGGGGCTGTCTGGGGTGAGCGGGGCCTCAGGCTGACCTGGGAGGAGCCAGCTTGCTCTAGTTGGCCAGCCGTGTTGACGGTGCTTGTGGTGAGGTCCTGTGTGCTGCTGTGTCTTACCCTGCTTGCTCATCCGTTTGTGTTTGTAGTGGTGGTGTAAACTCTGACATCTGGAGCCCCGTGTATCCCCCTCATCTCCATGCAGTCACAGGTGGTTTCTGAGGTCTGGGCCCATTAACATCTTGACTTAGAGACTGAGATTCAGAGCTCTCTGCTCCCTGAAAGTGAAAATTAGGCTCCAGGAGGGTTATATCCTGAGTTAGGGCTGGATAAACCCAGCAGACCCTCCTGACCCTTGGGTGGAAGCCCCTTGGGCCAGCTGCCAACACCTACATCTGTGATAGGCCTGCCCTGGAGCACTGGTGATGGGGTTTGGAGAAAGGGCACTGGATGCAGGTCAGAGAGGGGTGTACACCAGGATTGGTCACCAGCCGGCTCTGTGGTCTCCTAGACAAGGCACCTGCCCTCTGGGAACCTCAAGTGAGTTGAGCATTTGTGGGTTCTTCAGTGGTTCCCTCCATGTCTTAGCAGACCTGGCTGCAGTGCCTGGTGGCAGCTGCCCTCAGACACACAGGTTTCCAGGTTGGGGTCTGCTTGCATGGATGGAGCTCAGGGCAGATGTGCTTGGCACCAGCAGTGTCCCACATCCTCCCACAGTACTTGTGTTCCCACAGCTGACGTGCTTTGGGGCACACGGGCTGCTCTGGTTCTATGGAGTCGGCCAAGCACAGCTGTGGTGCCATGGCACGTTTCACACCTTTGCGTGGCTGGATGGGGCCAGTTGTGCTCCAGGTGCCGTGGCTTTTCTCCAGCCTCCAAGTGGGTGTGTCCTGGGGCGTAAGGCCTGGACAGGGCATGGACGGCGGCGTCTTGTGCGCAGCCGCAGGGCTGAGCAGTTGCCAGTCATGAGCTCATGGGGCCTCCTGTTGAGTCAGGATTCGAGGAGACTGGAGACAGGGCTGTCCTCCCTGACCGTGTGTGGACGGGAGGAGCTATCCTGGAGGGTCTTCCCCTACCGGGCCTTCCTGAGCATGAGCGGGGGGCTTGGGGCTCCCCACCGAGGGCTGTGAGTGGGTGCTGGCCTCCCTTGCTTACGCTTCATTTCCTCTTCTCTCCTGCTGCCACCTTCCAGGGCTCATCCATTCTCACACTCCTTTAGGTAAGGCTGAGCCTGGACACCTGTGGAAGACTTTTCTGTGAACTGGGGCAAGGGCTCTGGCAGGACCTGTGGGAGGCTGTGCTGCTGGAGGGCGGTTAAAAGTGGGATCACCCATCCCAGCGGAGCCAGCCAGGCGGTTGCTGCATCTCGGGGAACAAAGCAGCAGCATGGGATGGACGCAGAGGTCCCCCTGGAACCGCCCCCGCTCCTGGCACTGCCACGTCCCCGCCTTGTGCTTCTCACCCAGGCCCGCAGGCCACCTGCTCCCAGGTCCTTGAATCACTAACCTGGCGTCCACTCCTGAGCTTACTCCTCACATGGGAGGGCTGTGCTGGCCCTCTCACCACCCTTCCTGCTAAACATGAGTCCTGTTTCCTGGTTTTCCTTCAGATCGAGTTTTGTCATGTTTATGACCTGAGAGCGTAGGTGCTCCCATAGGGTCCTCTTGCGGACCAGAGAGGGCTTCTCCAGGCCAACCCGGGCCCTTCTGGCTGGAACTCGGAGGTCTAGAGCCAGGTCCAGAACCACCTGTGATTTCATGTTTTTACTTGACCTGGTTGGTTCTCTTTTGCCAAAAGGCACTTTAACTTGCCAAAGTCAAGTAAGGACATCTGAAGGCTATTTGTACCAAATACTTTTCAAAAGCCCAGGCCTGGTCCCCTTCCAGCTTCCCTACGGCACTGCTCTCCTCCCCTCCGTGCTGTGCGCTGGGCAATTTGGGGTGCCCCCCATGAGGTCAAGGGAGGACCCTGGGGTGGAGTTTTCCTTTGGGGGCGTTGTGTGGAGCAGCAGGCAGCTCTTGCCAACCTCTGGGAGTGGGGGAGTCCCAGCTCCGGCCATGCCCGCAGGTTGGGTTGTATGTGGACCTCGGTGTTAACTGTTGCTTCCTTCTTTGCTTCTGCCATGCTTCCAAGCAGCAGCTACTCCATCCGCCACTCAATAAGTATGCCAGCCATGAGGTAATGTATGCTGCTCGCTGTGGCTCCAGAGCTGGGTGGCTCTGGTGGGGGTTGGGGCAGCTCCCACTGGTCACTCCTGGCCCTTCCCACATCCCTGGATTAATTAAGGACGCCATTCCCTTGGCAACCTCCTGAGAGCTGAGGGCTGGGAAAGACCCCCCTCTAGGCTGGCGAGGAATCCTGGTAGGGCTCAGGCTCTAATCCTGCAGCCTCCAGAGGAGATCCTTGTGTCAAACTGGGCCATGTCCTTTCCAAGTCCTGGCCCTGGCTGGGGCGGGGTTCAAGAGGCTGGCACACGGATCCTGGCACTTGCTCTCAGGACACGTCACGGGGCTCAGCCTTCATGGAAACACCCAGAGCTGTGGTCCGTGGTTCTCAAGAGAGCCCTGTTCTCCTTGGAGGGACTCTGGCTGGGTGTTGCAGACGTGCTGGCCTCTGGAGGCCCCAGGCCTGGAGGCGGGTATCTGGTTGTGTGGGAGGGACTGAGTGGGGTGGAGCTGGCCTGCCCTGCTTTCTGCTCCTCTGTCTCCTTATCAATCACTCTGCTGTCCCAGAAGCGTCCTTGGTTTTCCCTTCGGTTCTCTAGAGATGTGCGTGAAGAACTCCTGACTTCATTTCCCAGTACAGGAGCCAAAGGTGTACCTTTAGGGTACAACACAAGAGGGGCTAACACCCCCAGCTGCACAGTCACAGGGTTTTCAGTGGCCTTGTTTGATATCTGGGCCTGTCCCTGTGGTTGTTGGGCCTGGGTGACCTCACTTCTGACCTGGGGAGTATCTGGAATGACCTGGATGTGTCACATTTTTGCAGTGAGATCTTGGGCTATTGTTAAGGACCCTTTGGAGGCTGGCCCTCGTCCGAGGCCCTTCAGTGTTAGGAGGGCAGCATCACCATTCGCTCTTGACTCCAGCACTCTTCCCTCTCTCTTTAAAGGAACTCTGCAACCTTCAAGTCGTTTGAGGACCGAGTTGGGACCATAAAGGTAATTGAACCAGGACCATCTGACCAATGGCTCTTAACGGGGTGTGACCTGTCACTCACATCAGCTTGTTTGTTATCAGTCATTTAGTCATTGTGGATTTACATGCAGTTGTAGGAAGTAACACAGAGAGATCCTGTGCCTCTTAACAGTTGTCTCCTGCGATAACATCTTGGTAAGCACTGTAGTGCAGTCTCGCCTTCAGGACGTTGACATTGATTCAGGATGTAGAACGCCTCCCCACTGCCCGTCCTGGTACCTTTTTGGCCACACCGACCTTCCTCCTACCCTAACCCTGGCAACCACTAGTCCACTCTTCATTTGTATAATTTTGTCATTTCAAGAATGTCACATAAATGGAATGACACCGTGTAGCGTTTTGGCATTCACTGTCTTCTTTCAGCTTAGTTTTCTGGAGGCCTGTCTGGGCTGGTGTCTGCCCGGGATTTGCTCCCTGCCACTGCTGAGCAATGTTCATGTGACAGAAGCTTTTGTAGAGCGTTGAGCATGGGCCTGGGATCTGCCTCCTGTGTGTGCTCTGTCTCAGGTTTTTCTTTCTTGATCTTTTCTCTCCGATAGTCTAAGGTTGTGGGTGACAGAGAGAACGGCAGTGACAGCCTCCCCTCCTCAGCGGGGAGTGGTGACAAACCCCTGTCGGATCCCGCGCCTTTCTAAGCCTGAGGTTGCTTCGCCCGCCGCAGAGCATACACAACACATCGCAGCTCTGCGCAGTGGAGCAGCCAGCCAGGCGGATGAGCAGAGCCAGCTTGGAGGACAGTCCTGCCCATTCACGTGAAGATGCAGCTGCTGCGTTCGCATGAATTAGAGAACACAGCCTTGTCCACAGATGTTTCACACTAAAGTTTGTAAATGCAGCGGATCACTGTGCTGTGTCCTTCCTAGGGGTGCAGGAAGTGGACAGGGTGGAGGCTTTCAGAGGATTGAGCCAAAGCCCAGGCCCCCTTTGGGAATCTTGCTAGCCCATCAGAATGTTGAAGGATCGAAGAGTCCTAAGCATAACATAAGTGGCATTTTCTGACCTCCTCCTCCTCCTCCTTCCCTGACTCTCAGAAGGAATGCAGTCACCCAGCAAGTCCTACCTGTATGCAATATTTTAATCTCAAAATGTTCAACCAGAAACCTGTTTTCTGAGATCCACCCCCAGAAAGGACACTGATCAGCAGCAGCTGCCTAATTGTGCCACTGATCTAGCTTTAACGGAAGCAAATTCATTATTTTTTAAATGCAGTGGACTTTTGAAAAATTAAAATTAGGCAAAGCAGCTTTAGCCTCATAGAGAATATTATTTCTTTGGACTCAAGCTGAAATACAAGCCTTACATTGCCTTATGCTTTATTTCTTATGATTTTTATATGTATATAGGTGAGGGTTCCTTAATGGTTGTGAGCACGGCAGGGAATTTTACACCCAGGCTGCATGGCAGCCTGTTCCGTTGGGTGTTTGATTTCACGGACGCTCCATCCCCGTGTACAAAACCTGCCTGTCTTCCCAACCGTGGCAGCCCCCACTGGCTGCCCCGATCTGCCCCGAAGAGCTTGAGCTGCTGGGGATGGGAGGGGCCGAGAGATGGAAAAGTTTGTCTTTAGCACCCTTTAAAAGAGCTGTGCCCTTCACAGTGCCGCCTCTGCATGGGCCTGGCCCGGCTGCTGGCACTCGCCAGTGACTCCAACCTGCCTATTTGATGCACTTGGGATGAAACGACCCCACAGGTCCGGTGGAGAGTGGGACGTGGGCATCAGCCAGGATTGCTGTTGCCTTTTCTCATGAGCCTCAAAGATCTCTTGTTTTTAAGTGGTCAGACCCCAACGGCCTCTCTTACACTGGGGCCCCGTGTGTCCAGGGTTAAAGTCGGCCTGTGGGATGTGGTGGGAAGGCAGGCTGCACAGGTGTAACTGATGTATCTTTTCCTTAAAGTTATAATAATGGGTAATTTGTCAATAAAGCATTCCTTGGGGGAAAGTCCACCTCAGCTTGTGTGATGTGTCGTTCAGGACCATGACAAGAGTGGTGAATAAACCAACACGTGGTACCTGCCCTAGTGAGTCTGCACCCTTGGGAGAGGCAGGCAGGGGACAGTCCAAGAGACAAAGGGCAGGTCTGCAATGCTGGGACCACAAGTGGAGCCACTTGTGAGGGGGAGTGGCATATGGCCAACCTGTAGGGCCAGACCCAGCCTCGTGAGAACTGAGCCCCGGGAGGGTGAGGAGGAGCTCCCCAGGCTCCAGGTTGGGCCAGAAGCTCCAGTGGCTTTGCCAGCTGTCCGTGCAGGCACTGAGCTGCTGCCAGGCACACTCGTAGCCCCAGCCATCCTGGAGGCTGAGGCAGATCACCTGAGTCCAGGAGTTCCACACCAGCCTGGGCAACATATCAGGATTCCATCTCCAGTAAAAACAATAGGCCAGGTGTGGTGGCTAATGTCTGTAAGCTCAGGACTTTGGGAGGTCAAGACGGGAGGATCACTTGAGCCTGGAAGTTTGAGACCAGCCTGGGCAACATAGCCAGACCCCAACTCTACAAAAAAGTAAAATAATTAGTCAAGAGTGGTGGTGCACACCTGTAGTCCCAGCTACTCAGGAGGCTGAAGTGGGAGGGTCCCTTGAGCTCAGGAGGTTGAGACTGCAGTGAGCCATAATCACACCACTGCACTCCAGTCTGGGTGACAGATTGAGACCCTATCGCGAAACAATGAATAGTTGTAGTCTAGAGCCCTGTGCCCTGGAAAAGCCACATGCTGCGCCACTCGTCCCAGGTGAAGAGCTAGGCTGCCTCAGACCCACGTGGCGGGAGCCCACTGGGTGGAAGTGAGTGGAAGTGGGTGGGCAGGAGACGGCTGTCAGGGTCGTGTCACTCCATGCTCAGCGGCCCTTCAAAGGCATGATCTTGTTCTAGGGAAGAACAGTGGGTCCCTGCAGCCCCTCCAGTGCCGAATCAACAGGGCAAGTTTGGACTATTTGGCTCAGGCCAGAAGACGAGCCAAGATGATGGCACAGATGAAATGAAGCAGGGTCCTCCCTCAGGGCAGCTCTGACTGGCGGCAGCGGCGGTGGCAGCCCCATCAGCTGCCACAGGAAGGGTGCGGTCTCCACCTGCCGCTGTTCGGAAAGCTTGCTTCTGCGGGTCAGGCAAGTGCACGTGACTCAAGGACGTCCCATGGTGGTACAAGGGCTGCTTTTTTTTTTTTTTTTTTTGAGATGAAATCTCACTCTGTCTCCAGGCTGGAGTTTAACGGCCATGATCTCGGCTCACTGCAGCCTCTGCCTCCCAGGTTCAAGCGATTCTCCTGCCTCAGCCTCTGGAGTAGCTGGGATCAAAGGCACGTGCCACCACACCCAGCTAATTTTTTTTTTTAGTAGAGATGGAGTTTCACCATGTTGGCCAGGATGGTCGTGATCTCACTCCCTTCCCTTCCTCGGCCAACAATGGCACACAGTGTTCTGCACATTGCTCTTCCTCCCTGACAACATGCTCCAGAGTGCTCACTGCATCATCTGTACAGACCCTTGAGGTGGGGCTGTGCGTGACGGCTCACGCCTGCAATCCCAGCACTTTGGGAGGCTGAGGCAGGCGGATCACCTGAGGTCAGAAGTTTGAGACCAGCCTGGCCAACACAGTGAAACCCCGTTTCTACTAAAAATACAAAAAGCCTGGTGTGGTGGTGCATTCCTATAATCCCAGTTACTCAGGAGGCTGAGGCAGGAGAATCACTTGAACCCAGGAGGCAGAGGTTGCGGTGAGCTGAGATCACACCACTGCACTCCAGCCTGGGTGAAGGAGCAAGACTGACTCAAAAAAAAAAAAAAAAAGGGCGGGGCTGGGCGTGGTGGCTCACACCTGTAATCCCAACACTTTGGGAGGCCAAGGCAGGCGGATCAGGAGGTCAGGAGATCGAGATCATCCTGGCCAATGTGGTGAAACCCCACCTCTACTAAAATACAAAAAATTAGTTGGGCGTGGTGGTGCACGCCTGTAGTTCCAGCTACTCAGGAGGTTAAGGCAGGGGAATCACTTGAACTCAGGAGGTGGAGATTTCAGTGAGCTGAGATCATGCCACTGCACTCCAGCCTGGCCACACAGTGAGACCCTTGAGGGGGAACCTCCACTCTGGCCCCTGGTCTGGCACTTTACATGTACCCATTCCTAGTCTTCAGAGTTCCCATTGGAAAACTCCTCTAGTGGGAGCACACTTCCTTTGGAGGTCAGAGGTAGCCAGGCTCACTGAGATGTAACAGCAGCGAAAGTTAGGTGACCTCTACTTGTGTGGCACATAAGCCCCAATACGATAGGGAGCTGGTACCAACACAGGGTGAAATGCAGTGTTGCTGCCTGCAGTCAGTATTTACCCAAGCTTGTTTTGGAAATGAGTTCCATCTGGTCTTCATTTATTGAACAGATACTGTAACTGGTCTGCGGGAAAGAGTCTGCTAGGTTTTGTGGGGTCCAAGGGTAAATCTGATGTGGACCCAGTACTCAAGGACTTCGTAACCCATGTGTTGGGGAAGACATATTCCCCTATGTAACTGGCTCACGTTTGACGAGGTCAAATGCTTGGAGAGCTTCGGGGATGGACAGAGCAAGTGGAGTGAGTGGACCTGAGGAGCAGGCAGCAATGCCCGAAGGCTCAGTCTTCCCCTCTTCTCAGAGTGAGGGTGATGGTATCTGCCTCATCCAATTGAAGGGCTGAAAGCTTATAAAGCACTTAACACAGGGCCCGATGTATCACAGATAAACATGAGACTCTTCCAGACTGTAGCCACTGTCAACCTTTCACAGGTACCTTCCCGTCTTCTTTTCTCCAAACAGGCTGGCGTGTTCATGGATAGACACAGGTGTGATAATGTACTTTTTACATATCATGTGGCGTGCTCCTTTTGGTTTCAGGAGCTCTTTGCTCTCATGTAGCTTTTGTATACATTATCTTTTTTTCTTCTTTTATTTTAAATCTAATTTAATTTAATTTTTTAATTAATTTTAACTTTTTTAGAGATGGGGTTTCACCATGTTGGCCAGGCTGGTCTCGAACTTCTGACCTCAGGTGATCCACCCACCTTGGCCTACCAAAGTGCTGTGATTACAGGCATGAGCCAATGCGCCTGGCCTATTTTATTTTTTATTTTTATTGTTTTGAGATGGAGTCTCGCTCTGTAGCCCAGGCTGGAGTGCAGTGGCGCGATCTTGGCTCACTGCAACCTCTGCCTCCCTGGTCCCGGTTCAAGCGATTCTCCTACCTCAGCCTCCAAAGTAGCTGGGATTAAAGGCAGGAGCCACCATGCACAGCTAATTTTTGTATTTTTTAGCAGAGATGGGGTTTCACCATGTTGGCCAGTCTGGTCTTGAACTCCTGACCTTGTGATCTGCCCGTCTCAGCCTCTCAAAATGCTGGGATTACAGATGTGAGCCACGGTGCCCAGCCGTATTTTATTTTTTTTTAGAGATTTCACCATGTGGGCCAGGCTGGTTTCGAACTCCTGACCTCAAGTGATCTGCCTGCCTCGGCCTCCCAAAGTGCTAGGATTACAGGCGTGAGCCACTGCGCCCGGCTTTTCTTCTTTTTAAATAAGAGATGTGGTCTTGCTCTGTCACGTAGGCAGGAATGCAGTGGGACAATACTAGCTCATTGCAGCCTTGACTTCCCACCTGATCCACCCTCCTGAGTAGCTGAGACTACAGGGGCATGCCTGCCACCAAGGCCTGACTAATTAAAAAAATTTTTTGGGCCGGGCATGGTGGCTCATGCCTGTAATCCCAGCACTTTGGGAGGCAGAGGTGGGTGGATCACCTGAGGTCAGGAGTTCAAGACCAGCCTGGCCAACATGGTGAAACCCCATCGCTACTAAAAATACAAAAATAGCCGGGCGTGGTGGCACACGCCTATAACCCCAGCTACTTGGGAGGCTGAGGCAGGAGAATGGCTTGAACCTGGGAGCCGGAGCTTGCAGTGAGCTGAGATTGCACCATTGCACTCCAGCCTGGGCAACAGAGCAAGACTCAGTCTCAAAAAAGAAAAAAATTTTTTTTTTTTTTGGTGGAGATGGGGGTTTCACTATGCTGCCCAGGCAGGTCTCAAACTCCTGGACTCCAGTGATCGTCCCGCCCCTTGGCCTACCAAAGTGCTGAGATTCCAGGCGTGAGCCATGTTGTCCCGCCGTATACATTTCAGTAACTCTAACATTCTATTTGAGTGCAGGTTTCCATTCTTACTGTTATAAATGGTGCTATTGTGAACATTTCAGTGCATATACTTCTTTCCGTATTCGGGAATGTTTTTTTTGGAAGAATGTCCCTAAAGTGAAGCTACCAGGTCTCAGAGGGACTCACCTAAGGCCTGGGTCATTCATTCCTGCAGCTCAGCACAGGCTGAATATAGCTTCAATCTGAAATCGGTACCAGGTCCATTTTGTTCTCTCATGTTCTCTCATTCCTCCAGTTCTGGCCTGATGTCTTTCATTCTCTTGAATCAATAGTTGCAGATATGAACCTCGCCTTTCTGCTTCTTGGGTTCCATAGGCCTTTTCTTGCCGGCTGCTTGATGTTGCACAGTTTAAGGACTGCTAGGAGGCTCTCAAGCTCTCTGACACTTCCAGGCTCTTGAGACTAGAACAAGCTTGGCAATTCAAAGCTGGCATTATGACAGTGAGTTATGCGGGCCACGGAAGGAGGCCAGAGCGTGTTGGGAAAGAATCTGGGTTTCACTCAGTGTGTCACGGGAAGCCTTGGACGCCATTGGGTTTGTTTTAAAAAGATGACTGCAGTGAACGGACGCAGCAAACGGGCGAGGGTGGACGGGAGGAGGCAGGAGCGCCGCCGCAGGATTTTGGGAGCTTCTAGGATGGAAAAGTGGCACACGCCGCGTGTGTAGGGCAGGCCGTCAGTGAGAGGCAGAGTTTGCAGTTTCAGGGACAGGGAAGGGTGAGCGGCAGGTCTCCACGCCCTCAGCGGGCCGACGGGGTGGGCAAGGGCAGAGAGAGGTGGAGCGGGCGCTCGTCGTCCTGCGCCTCCCTGCCGTTTTTTGGCTACGATTCCGGGAGGGTGCGTGGGCGCTGGCGATGGCATTGCAGTGAGTGGACAGGAAGGAAGGAAGTCCCATCCCGGCGCTCCAGGGATGAGCAAATGTCAGTCCCACGACGCTGGCTCGGGGTGGGAGCGGGGGCGACGGTCCGCACCATCTCCCACCAGCTCTCGGTTCAGTTCTTTGATGAGAACGATTATGTTTTCGCAATCTTAAAGCGCTGAGTAAACGCAACTGCAAGACCAGCAAGCCCTGTACCTCTCTTTCTACACGGTTCCCTGCAGCACATGCCAGCCCACCCGGGTCCCGGCACCCACCTGCGGCCACGAGAAGACTGGGAGGGCTGGCTCCGCCCCCGTGCTTTGGTCCCGCCCCATAACCCACACAGCTGACCCCGCCCACTTGTGGGCGGAGCCTCGGTCCATCGCCTCGGCCCCGGGCTGTCATTTGGGGCTCCGCCCACGGGGGGGCGGAGCCTCCGCTCGGCTCTCTGAGCGCATGCGCAGCCGGTCCCGCCCGCGGCTCCGACCAGCTGGAGCCCACGTCCCTCCGGGAGCGCGCGCGCTGGTGCGGGTGCGTGCGTGAGCGTGCGCGTCTCCGCTGCCGTTGTAGCTGCCGTTGTAGCTGCCGCTGCCACCGCCGGTGCTGCACCCGCGCCCTCTGCCGCCGCCGCCGCCGCCGCCGCCGCCGCCGCCCGGGGTCTCCAGACTGAGGAGTGCGTCGGCCGCTGCCCAGCAGCGCCGCGGAGCGGGGAGCGGAGCCGGCGGGAGGGCGGGCCGGCGGACGGACGGGCAGGTGAGCCCGCTGCGGGCCGGGCGGGCGGGTCGGCCCACGTCAGGCCGGGGCGGGCGGGGGCGCGGGCACGGGTGGGGGCGGGGGAGGTGCGCCTCAGCCGGGAATGGCAGCGACCCCCGGGCCGGTCCCGCGCGGGCGCTCGGGGCCGGAGCTGCTGCGACGCCGCTGCCTGAGCCGGGCCGGGGCGGGGGCGCGGAAAGGTCGGCGCCGGGGCCTGCAGGAGCCGGGCCGGGCCGGGGGTCTGAGCGCCGCGCCTCGCGGTGGGGGCTGGGGCCGCGCTCTCCGCGGATCTCTCCAGGCCCGGGACGCCTCCTCCCCTCCCGCATGTCCCCGCGCCCGCCCCCGACCCCTTGGGGTCTTCCCCCTCCCGCAGGAGGACCCGAGAAGCTGAAGCACCGCTGGTTTTAGGGAGACATAATTTAGTTTCTGGGTCGGTGTGTTTATAGCTCAGGGAATTGAAAATTGTTCCTTAAAGCACGGTAAATTAATCTTTCAGACGTTGTAAATTCCAAAAAGCGGTTGGTTTGTAGGAAAAAACCTGTTTTACCCGCTTTATAAAATCGTTTTTAGCCATGCTTTATATTGAACTCTCAAGGAGAGAGTATTAGGAACTCATCCGTTCAGGTTCTAACTTGTTGGTGTTAAGTGTCTGGATTAAAGACTCTTTTTCGTGTGCCGAAGCCATGATTTCTCAAATTCATTCAGTTGTGTCATACAGGAAAAGGAAGCAAAAATTTCAGCTTTATTTTTGTTTTCCGGCTTAGGCTTGGTTGGAAGATTTGGTGGTGGTTGGATACTTCTGCCCTTATTTATCGGTTTAGAAAAACCTATTCTCATGATAAAGTTACATTGCTCCATCTATCGTCATGGTTACCTGAAGGCAAAACTTTACCCAAAGCTTTTGAGGTTTGATGTTCGTTTATTTGCTTCTCTTTTTAAAAAAATGTCATGCTGCGTTTCAAAAATGAGTAATCTGTCCAACGGGAGATGAAATTAGAAGCCTGGATCTGAGGACTCCAGGGAAGTTTCATGGTTCCCTTTTCGCTTGTGTCGGTGCTGTAGGACTCAGAGTGGCTCCAGCTGGCTTCTGGCCCAGCAGAGAGCTGTAGGGGCCTGCTCTGGTTGGCTGGTTGTGTGGCCTCTGATGGACACCCCTGGCAATGGTATTAATGAGCCTGCAGCATCTGAGTCCACCCACCCGCTGACTGTGGCCCCTAACTCACTCTGTACCTGCCGTAGCAGCCTCCTTGTTAGTTCTGAACAGACTCACATGCTCTGTCCTTGGATCTTCTTGGAATGCCTGGTTCCTTAACCTCCTGGCCTGGTGACTGCCTGCTTACAGTGCCACCTAACTTCCTGTCTCCCTTCCTCACCTAATTTTCCCATAGCACTGAATCCTCGTAATGTCCTGTTTAATGCATTTATCATACTTAATATTTTACTGTGAAGTCAGGTCCATGAAGAGACTATTTTGTGAAAAGAGCAGCTGCTGGCACATGATCTGGGCCCAGTAAATATTTTTTCAGTGAATGAACGTGAGGAGCTTAGCAGCAGCTGTGTGTGGTGCTGGTCTTGTCACGTGGAAGTTGTTATGGGTGAGGACTGAGCAGGTAGAGGTAAGGTTCCTGGAATGTAGGCCCTCAGGACAGAGAGCCACCAACTCTCACCTGCCCACTGGGGAAAGACAGCCAGCTAAGAGGTGGCTTGGAAGGGTGCTTGGGACCCTTGTAAATCTTTTTTTGCAACTTTGAATCTATAATTATTTCAAAGTTAAAACGTTTCTATTTTTTTTCTTTTTCTTTTTTTTTCTTATTATTCTATGAAGAAGTTAAAACGTTTCTAAAAAGTCATATCTGTTCTGGCGGGTGGCTCCCGCCTGTAATCCCAGCCCTTTGGGAGGCCGAGGTGGGCTGATCGCTTGAGGTCAGGAGTTTGAGACCAGCCTGGCCAACATGGTGAAATCCTGTCTCTACTAAAAATAGAAAATTAGCTGGGTGTGGTCGTGCACACCTGTAATCCCAGTTACTCGGGAGGCTGAGGCAAGAGAATCAAACCCGGGAGGCGGAAGTTGTAGTGAGCCGAGATCGCACCACTGCACTCCAGCCTGGGCAACAGAGCAAGACTCAAGTCTCAAAAAATTGAAAGAAATAATTAAAAAAAAGATCTGCCACTGGTAGTAATGCTTTTAGAAATTTTGTTTTTGAATACCAGGAAAAACCCTACACACTAGTCTTTGTACTCTGTTGTGACATTTGGTAATTAAGTAGTGTGAGGTGGAATGGACTGCCTGGCTCTTGATTCAGGAGAACTCCCTGAGAGTGACTGTTGCTGATCCACTTAGCATGAGGCCCATCAGCTGTGGTACTGTGACAGAGCAGCAGAGCCTGCTAAGTGACTCGCAGACTCCGGAGTTCTTCCCACAGCCTCCACCTCTTGTCCATGTTAATGCAGAGTGAGTGGGCTTTAGGGATTTCCTGCATCCCTCAAGATGCTTGTATTTACATGGTTCCGAGATTGAACAGATGCTGTATGTTTCTCAGTCATTTTTGTTCCTCAGTTCCCCTCACTTGTGGAGGGTGGATGTGGCTGAGCTCGGTTGTACAGCTACCCCCTGTGACCAGCACCTTTGCTCAGGGTCTCCCTGTTAATCGTCAGACCTGGAACTTGAATTCAAGTCTTCTCTAGACCAGGTTTTTTCTAAGTATTTGTTGACTACCTCCCTGGCACCACCAGGAAGAGCCCTGTACAAGGTGCTGGTTGTGTTATCTTTAGAGCCCAAATTCGAGGTGCCCACATATATGCCTGGGGTATAGCAGTTCAATAGCTGTTTGTTGAATCAATGACTAAAATGCAGTGGAGCAGGGAGTGATGATAAGGTAGAATTTATCTAAATCAGGCAGTAAAGTGACTGATACCCAGTTAGGAGTACTATGTCAGCAAGTGAAAGCAGTTTTTCTCCCTTGAGGCAACAGACCCCTGGGTCATAAGGGGCCAGATTAGAAGAAGCTGGCTGTAGGGAAATGAAACATGATGACTTGTCCTGCACGAGAGGTGGAGAAGAGACCCTGACACTCTGGTATCTCCAAGTGGGCGGTTAAAACTGTAGTGCTGGCCGGGCGCGGTGGCTCGCGCCTGTAATCCCAGCACTTTGAAAGGCCAAGGCGGGCTGATCACAAGGTCAAGAGATCGAGACCATCCTGGCCAACATGTTGAAACCCTGTCTCTACTAAAAAAAAAAAAATGCAAAAAAAAAAAAAATCAGCTGGGCGTGGTGGTGTGCACCTGTAGTCCCAGCTACTCGAGAGGCTGAGGCAGGAGAATTGCTTGAACCCAGGAGGCGGAGATTGCAGTGAGCCGAGATTGCGCTACTGCACTCCAGCCTGGTGCC
>PVKP010038069.1:0-21165 GCA_004027715.1 Plecturocebus donacophilus
GGGGGAGTTGGGGAGAGAGGGCATGGAGAGAAATGCCAGATATAGGTGAAGGGGAGGAAGGCAACAAATTACACTGCCACGTGTGTACCTATGCAACAATATTGTATGTTCTTCACATGTACCCCAAAACCTAAAATGCAATAAAAAAATAAATAAAAATAAAAAAAATAAATAATAAATAAATTTAAATTTATAAAATAAAAAAAAAATCTGGAGACAACAGATGCTAGAGAGGATGTGGAGAAACAGGATCACTTTTACACTGTTAGTGGGAGTGTAAATTAGTCCAACCATTGTGGAAGATAGTGTGGCAATTCCTCAAGGACCTAGGAATAGAAATTCCATTTGACCCAGCAATCCCATTACTGGGTATATACCCAAAGGACTATAAATCACTCTATTATAAAGACATGCACATGCATGTGCCTTGTGGCACTGTTTACAACAGCAGAGATCTGGAACCAACCCAAATGACCATCAGTGATAGACTGGACAAAGAAAATATGGCACATATACACCATGGAATACCATGCAGCCATAAAAAATGATGAGTTTGTGTCCTTTGTAGGGACATGGATGAACCTGGAAACCATCATTCTCAGCAAACTGACACAAGAACACAAAATCAAACACCGCATGTTGTCACTCATAGGCAGGTATTGAACAATGAGAACACTTGGACACAAAGAGGGGAGTATCACACACTGAGGTCCGTTGAGGGGGCTAACAGAAGGATAATGGGAGGGAAGGTGGAGGAGGGATAACGTGAGGAGAAACGTCAGGTATAGGTGATGGAGGGATGGTGACAACACACCACCTTGCCATGAATGTGCCTATGCAACAATCTTGCATGATCTGAACATGTACCCCAGAACCTAAAGTACAATTTAAAAAAAGAGAGAGAGAGAGAGAGAGATCTAAAAAACAAACAAAAAAAAACTTTCAAAGGGTCATTTATTGCTCACATTACATGCCAAGTCTGGGCCAGCTAATCTCTGAGACTCTTCTTTACACTATGAGGGAAATGTGATTCTCACCACTGTCTTCACATTTGGGGATGAAGGTGGAAAGATCTGCCCATATTCAGTTCATGCTGTTCTATCAAGGCAAATGGCAGGAAAGAAGACCCTAGCTAAGCCATGCCATTGCATTGAAAGCACTAGCCCATATATGGAAAATATCATGTCTACTCATATCCTAATGTCCAAAAAATATAATATGGCCAAGTCCAAAGCCTAGGCAGGGAAGCATCCAAGGGCAGAAAAGGAGTAAATAATTGTGAAACAACATATAATTCAGCACACTTGGTGAGCTCCACAACACTGGTCTCTGTTTTGTTCTTATGTGTTAGTGTCTTGCTTTAAGTTCTTGCCACATGCAATCTGCCCAGAATGTTCTCTTTCCTGTTTTTCATCTTCTGCAAACATATGAATTTCCTTCTATTAGATTTTCTAATAGCATTCTACGATTTTCCCTCATAGCACTTTTCAGAATGGTAAGTGCAAAAATAATTAACTGATTCTTTTATGTCTTCCTCACCCCCCCCTGAACAAAATCTTTATTTGAATAAAAGAGAAAGCAAATTGGGGATAGAAAAGGTGTTAAATATCCTCCGAAAGATCACCTTTTGAGTCATATTTGAATTAGCTAAGGAGATTGACATTTTGATTAGCAAATGCCCATCTGACACTCAGACACTCGAGGCAAGCCTGTGAATTAATCCAGTTTTCACTCTCTACTTTTGACTTCATAGTGAAGACACAGTCCAAAGGACTTTGGAATTAAGACAACAATAAAAATTGAGATTACCTTGCAAGCAGTAATAAAAACCAGAAGTTATAGGTACCACAATAACAGGAAATCTGTTTTGGAACATCCAAGATTTTTAAGAATATCATTATTCCCATTCTGTTTTCTGTCAGAATTCTGGAACTTTTATTTTTCTTGCAGCAAAAAGAAAATTAGTTAGAATGAAGCTAAAATCTATTTGTTATTTATAATATACTTTCTTTTCATATTGAAAACATCATGATCTCATCATGCTAGTTTTGTGTTTCCCTTATAAGGTATATATTTAAAAAAAAAAAAACAGCTTATTTTCTACTTGCATACAACAATGGGTTACACATTCCTGAGGTCCTCAGGAATTATTCTAAAATTAACTGCAGTGGGGGTTTCCTTTGACACTTATCCATGTCACTTCAAAGACTGCTTTTAGTTATGTGCCCAAGAGAAAACAAAGTTTGTAGTTTTAATTTATTTCTAATCATTAAGCCTAGCAAAATCTTAATAAAAAACTCTTCCTGAACAAGAAGAGCTATAGTTTCCCACCTCTCCCCTTTTGCAATATAATGATAATGGAATACTAAGAAACAGAATGAACACAATGTACAGCTTGATGTCAATGCAGTCACATCAAAGAACAGAGGTAATGTAAGAAACTCACTCAGCTTTCAATGTGCTTCTCCTGGGGATTACACAGCATCATGAAGGCCAATTCTCTGGGAAGGAAAAAGAGAGCAGAGTCTGCTTTATCCTCATGTTATATGCATCTCCATATATATTAGTGTATGTGTTTTACATTTACTAATTTACACACATCAAATCTTTTGCTGGCTTTCAGACTTACTCTGAGTGAAGGTGCACAGCCGACACCTACAGTGTGCAAAGTTCACTATTTTCCTTCTCACCTAATTTATGTATTGCATTAGGACACTTTCGTCATGTCACTCAAGGATTCTAAAATCTCCAACAGCTTTCCACATAGGACCAAGTTCAAACACCATAGTTTGTCATCATAATGCATCATTCTCCCTCTGCCAAAGTATCCTCACTTGCCTTAACAGGAATCTTCTCCTTCATCTAGACGCAGTACTCATTGACCCTTGAGTGCTCCTGCTCTTTTTCAGCCTGGCTTTATGTTGTTTCCTACACCCCTTCATGAATTACATGGAACGCATTAAGGTCCACTTAAGCCTACATGCATTTACTGAACTATTTACCTTTCTTCTTTCTACGACCAGCACTGGCACTTCCTCATATACTACACTGCATTGTTACTCAATTGGTTCATAGCCACATATCAGCTGCATCTGTTAAACAATATTCTCAGATGATGCAAAAATTCTGGTTTTTTATCTTTGTTGTACCCATTATACCTTTTGATGCTGAACATAATAATATATACATAATTAAATCTCAGGTATTTTAAAAATATATACTTAAGCAAAGTTAAATATGTACAAGTATAGTATAAAGTAGGCTTATAGTTCTGCAATTTCCCTTCTTGCTCTTTCTTAAAAAGGTTGATTTTGCTGTATTTCTCAAAGAAGGCTTATAAGTTGCCCTGTGTGTGATAAACAGAAGTGAGAATCAGGATGCGCCTTTGAGTGCGTGCCCAAGGCACATGCTAGTTCTCCACCAAGAAGGAAAAGAAATAGTACAGGGTTGGTTTCATAACTCTTCTCAGACAAACTGTGACAATTATGATAAATTCTTACTCTCTGTAGTCATTCCCTTTGCAGAGGATCAGGACATGGGGGACAGAAGCAAAGGTAAAATACTCTAATCATCATGCTAGGTAACTTTCTCCTGGATCCATTTCCTGCTAGACAGAATCAAAATAAAATTTAGTTTGAATATTCACAAACCAGGGCTTCTCAGGTTATTTAATGCATCCCTGTGAACTGAAGTCTGGAGAGCTATTGCAGGAGTAGCTCCTGCAATATTAGGAGACTCTTCAGAGTCCAGGTACCACTCTGACAGTGTTCTATTATACTGGCTCTGCAATTCCAGATGAAGTTAGCATGGAATTTTGCCAATGACAGCAAGTCACAGTGGTCCATTTTTAGCACTTTGAACCCTTGGAAAATAAGATGTTGGCAACAATTGAGGATCTTGAGGCAAATGTTGTCGTGGAAGGTTTTCCACCCAATCCTTGCTGTGGCAACTGTGAAGGAGGGTGGCACATAAATGAGTCACCTACCAGGTAAACTGCCAAAAAAAAATACAGGACCCAGTTGAATTTGAATTTCAGATAAACCACAAATATTTTTTTACATAATCCGTAGAGTATTTTTCAAGCACTTGTGATATTTTAAAAAGTTTATGATTATCTGAAATTCAAACTGAGCACAAATTAAATCTGGCAATCATGTAGACAGATGGTTAAGATGCTTTTATCATGGCAGTAGTAAATAACATTTCCCATAAAATTTTTAGCTCCCTTATCAAAAACACATCTTTTATGAGCCTATCAACTATTACAACTGACACTTTCCTTTCATAAATCAAATAATGTGACATTTGTCTCAAGTTTGAACTATACTAGAAGAAGAAAATGCTATTGCTAAAACTTAAAATTCTCTATTTCATCTCACAGGTAGAAATATTGAATATCTTGGTTTAGAAATAACTCAGTAATGATAAAATAACTACTATCAAACTCAGTATCCATATGTAGGGGATTGTGAGAAGGAGGATGCATCTCATTTTTAACCAATTATATAACACCTGTCATTGAAAACCATTTCTAAAACATTCTCCCTGGTTCCAGCTAAGTCAGTCAGTCTTAAAATGGGCTCCTCTATCCTCTCTGACGGTCTTTAGTAACTTTACTGAATTTACCAACCTCAGGATGCAGGCTGTGTAACACACTAGGACAGGTCCAGGAAGCCCTGCCCTGCAGCCTCAAATGTATATTTTTAAATGGATCTTTCTCACTTGCTGTTGTTCTTTCTAAATAACAAAAATCTTTTCTGGAGTTCTCAGTATGGTTGTTTATCATCAGTGAATAAAACTCAAAAGACAACAAAAGACATCATCTAATTTGGATCCTACTCAGTAAAAGTTAACATCTTTGGTGAATACAGGACTATGAAACTGGTTGCTTTTCCATGACTGTCAGGGTGACATCTAATAAGGCATATTATGTCCTGATCCCCACGGAAAGGTCTGAGAAGAGCAGCAAGGATGGGGTGACAGTTTAGCCAGAGATTTGGAAAGAGCCATGTGCATAGACAAGAAGTATGTTTTGTTTTACTTGGAAGATTCACACTACCAACCCCATGGGTTTCCATAAAATGTTAAAGTGTTTACCTACGAATTTTTGACTGGCAAGTTGATGACTGATTTATAAATTAAATCAGGTTAAAAAGACACTCGATTGCTAAGTATATGCTAGTTGCTCTGCTTGCTTAAAAGTTAGGGAGACACTCAAAATGAGAGCAGGTTAGAAAGATTAACTAAATATTACAACTCTGTAGAACTTAAGTCCTGGGGAATTCAGGTTAAACTAGGGTTGGCCTTATTTACATAGACTAAAATTTTCCCAAATTAAACATATTATTTAATCATGTATTTTACTTTGGAAGCATCTTAGAATAGTTTATGGGTATTGTTTTCTATTAATTCTATTCCACTGACTAAAATTCTTTTCCAGAACCAACCCTATTTCTGAAATAAAAGTGGCTTTCCTCAGCCTTTAGAATCCTTTCCATGGTTCAAAAGGCAGGTGCCACTTGGTGGAAATTTACTAGAATTTATTTTGATTCCTCCTGGGCCCTGTGGAAGCTGTGTGTTTTTCTCTTTTAAAAATGCATTTATGAAGGCTGAGTAGGAGAATTGCTTGAAGCCAGTAGTCAGAGGTTGCAGTGAGCTGACATCGCCCTACCGCACTCCAGCCTTAGTGACAAAGCAAGACTCCATCTCAAAAAAAAAAAAAAAATCCACTTATTCCTTGTCACTGAACAGAAATTATTTTTATCATTTTAGACAGAAAGTTTAGGAAATTAGGTAGTTAATTTTCAACGAGATCTGTCACTGAAGAACACAAAGATTTGGAAGGTGAGAAGACCAAATTCAGAGACTAGTCATATCATGTCACAGGGTTCCCTAAGTCAGCAACAGTGTAGGGAACCTGGTGAGAAGAGTTTACAACTTTCACTTGATTACCCTAGGTGACTATATCAAGTCTCGATTCTGCCAGGATTTATTCAGCAGTACAAAACCATATCCTATTTCCTTCCTAAGAAATAGAAAATTAAGAGAAAGAAAAACAAACTTTCGATTATTGCTTACCTTTTAATTTTTTTAATTAGAAAGCATAATTGTCTAATTAAAGAAGGGGCAATTCGTCTGAGTACCTTCCATTTATGTGTGTACTGTTTAAGTTCTTCTCCAAGAGAACGTTAAATAATTAGTGCTGTGGTGTTAAACAAAACATTTCAGGAAGAACTATGTACTTCTTGTTAATTCAAAGGATGAACGGAAAGAAAAAGAAAAATCGAGAAAACAATATCCTGAGAGAAAAAGTAAAAGAAAGCATGTGAGAGAACAAAAGCAAGAGAGAAAATGTGAGGAAGCAACAGAAGAGAAAAAGAAGAGGAGGAGGTAGAGAGGAAAAAGAAGAGGCTGGCAATATTTAGGTCATTACTGTGGTTATTTGATGACTACATAAGCAATATTCACATCTCTGAGAAATAAAACTGAGGGACTTCTTTCTGAGGACTGTCTCTTCCCCACTTGTCAGGTTTTAACAACTTGAGCAGAAAATCTTCACCAAGTTCAAGGTTTTAACTTGTGTAAAGAGCGTGTCTGAATTCTTGGGGAAAGTGTGTAGTGTCATAACTAATATTCAAATATAAGTAGTGCTTCTAAATTCAACAGATGTAGAGGAAGTTTTCAGAGACCTCGAAGGTTCTGTAAACACTCTTTTTACCTACCCCTGAACGCTGGCTTGAAAGATTGTTTTCTTTTTAACTAGCAAAAGGTAATGAGCTGTTTCTGAATTTGGTGTATGGAAGCTAAGGCCAAGAATTTAACTTTATGCCACTGAGCTAATACCTTTTAAAAATAATTATTATTTTAGTTAAATCTGTAACATCATTTTCATTGCCTCTCTAGTACCCTTCTAGAGTAGGTCTCAGTTCATAGTTGTTAGCACACAAGAAGCAGCTCAGAAGAGATTTTCCACAGTTCTCAGCTCGAGTTCTCAGTTCATAGCTGTTAGCCCACTACAAGCTACTCAGTTGTTAGCAGCTTCTTGTGTATCAACAACCATGAACTGAGAAACCTGAAAAAATCTTTCAAGCCAGTGTTGAGGGGTAGGTTTACAGAAACTTCGAGGTCTCTGAAAGCTCCCTGTAAATCTGTTTACTTAAGAAATACTTATATTTGTACATCAGTTATGGCCTTACACACTTTCCTCAAGAATTCAGACACTCTCTTTACACAAGTCAAAACCTCAAACTTGCTGCAGATTTGTCACTTAAGTTGTTAAAACTTAACAAGTGGAGAAGGGACAATCATCTCCAAAAGGAGGCCTACACCACGGGAAATTCTGAGGGTCAATGCAAAGGATCCATTCCAGTCTTGTGTTACTTTCAACGAAAGTACCCTCACAGACGCACAAGAAGTCTACGTCTAGAGCAGTTTATAACTCTGCCCACCATCAACAGATTGCAAATGTATTCATTTTAGCCTTAACCAAAGCTCTGAATAGTATAATAATCTGCTAAACCACGCATTGTGTGGTTGTGCTTAGATTTGAGAAGGTTTAAGAACAGTAAAAATTAGTATATAGATTGTTTTCAATGTTTACTAATAACCTGTTCTCTACTTCTAAACATGTAAACATTGTGCTTCCCTATCTCCTTGAAGGTAACAGTGGTGATGTGCCTTGATTTTGCCCCTTCACAAAATGTGAGGGAAAATAGTATACATCATTTACAGAGGAAGCATTTGATCTCAAGTGCTTAACTCCTGCCTCCCATTCCCCTGAATCTGAAAACTATGAAGCAACACACTGAAATGGAGCCAGCGTAGGATGTGAACAGTGGGTTTGTGCACCAGACACCCAACCTCCACAACTGACCCCCAGTGGACATGTAACAGGAGCACCTAAGTAAACTTTGGATGTGTTAAGTTATTGGGATTTTGGCATTTTTTTGTTACTGCAACATAAACTATCATGACTAAACAATATCTTTTCCGATAAAGTGAAAAAGAAAGAGGTTTAAAAATGCAAATAAAGAGAGACACATGACTACAGTGAAAATAAAATAGATACATTTTTAAACAAAAGTGATAAGAAAATGAAAATCATTGTACAGACATGCAGAATAAGCATTTCAACTGTAATAATATTCCTAAAGAGTAATTTATACCACGTGTGAAGAATTCTATTTCTGGGCAATTGATAATACTCAGTAAGAGATGGCTATTCACAAAAGAAGAAACATGCTGTTAACTTAGGAGATATTTAGAACTTTGAAAAATTAAAGACTAATCAGGTGAAATAACACTGACAAAATTTATATCACAAGCATAACATCTGTCTGGTATCATGGATTCAGGTGGTATACATAAGTACTGTTAGTCACAAAATCTATAATATTGACCACTTTTGTAAAAAGAGTCCTAATAAAAAAGACATATTTAGGAAGAGAATATGCAAAGTTGTAAACCTTTGAAGAAATTAGTTACTAGCCTATTCCATACAAATGTATTCTGGACTGGAACCTAAGTTAGTCACTTTGACCTTAAGAACAAATAGACCTAACAGTTTTTGAAAACTAAAATATATATATTAAAAAAGCATCTGTTTGCACACATACTATTTTAATTATTTATTGATTTAGAAAGAAGAAAGACTTATTCATTCTCTTTCTTTCATTTCTCTGCATTTGGTCTTCTCTTTCTTCATCTTCTTTTCATGCTTTGAAATTTACTCCACCACCGCTTCTATACCATACTCAGACTTCACTTGCTAGTCTAATATAAATCTTTGTTTAAAAATCTTCAAGGCTAGATCCAGCAAAGGTAAACAGATTAAGGTACTTTGCGGCAGGATACTTAAGAAACAGTTACTCTTGCTGGCAAAGTTACAATTAGACATATCCACACAAGATATTACCATATATATATTATATGGTATTATATATATAATATATATGGTAATATATCATATTTATCATAACAATATCATAATATATATCATATATATAGTAATATATTTTATATATATATATAATTGCACTTTAGGTTCTGGGGTACATGTGCAGAACATGCAGGATTGTTGCATAGGTACACACATGGCAATGTGGACAATAAGAGAGCCCACATAGCCAAGACAATTCTAAGCAAAAAGAACAAAGCTGGAGGCTTCAAGCTACCTGACTTCAAACTATACTACAAGATATTACTTTTTTTTAATTAAAAAGGAAATAAAGAAAAGAAAACACACAGAACTTGAAATTTGTTGCAGCTGTCTTTCTTTTCTTTTTTTTTATTGTACTTCAGGTTCTGGTGTACATGTACAGATCATGCAGGATTGTTACATAGGTACATACATGGCAAGATGGTTTGTTGCCTTAACCCCCCATCACCTATATTTGGCATTTCTCCCTACTTTTTTAAATAGAATTATAGACTTCAGGATAAGAGCTGTGGGAGTTGAACACATGGACACAAGGAGGAGAAGATCATACACCGGGACGTGTCGTGGGTAGGAGGCTAAAGGAGGGATAGCATTAGAAGAAATACTTAATGTAGACGACAGGTTGATGGGTGCAGCAACCACCATGGAACATGTATGCCTAAGTAACAGACCTGTGCGTTCTGCACATGTACCCCAGAACATAAAGTATAATTAAAAAGTCAATAATTTCTAGCATACATCATCATACTTTACACAGATCTCATCATTAGAAAATTTTTCTTTAAAACATTGACACCCAAGTATATTTTATCCAGTGAAATTATCCTTCCCATATGAAAGAAAAATAAAGTATTTTATAGATAAGCAAATGTCAAGGAAATTAATCACCACTCAACTGGTCCTACAAGAAATGCTCAAGTAAGTCCTGAAATCAAAAGTAAAAGAATCACAGTTACCATCACAAAAACAAAAAAGTGTAAAATTCACTGGTAAAACAAATATTGAAATGATGAAGAAAAAAGACTCAAATGGTATTTTTATAGAAAACTACCAAACCATAAGAACAAAGAGTAAGAAGAAAAAAAAGGATCAAAGAATATACAAGATAACCATAAAACTAACAATACGATAGAAACAAAACCTCATATACCAATAACTTTGAATGTAAACAGATAAATTATCCACTGAAGAGATAGAGATTGGCTAAATGAATTAACGAAATATAATCAACTATAAGCTGTCTACAAAAATAACACAGTTTACCTGTAAAGACACATATTAACTGAAAGTAAAGGGATAAAAAAAGATATTCCTAGCCACGCAAGGTATCTCATGCCTATAATCCTAGCACTTTGAGAGGCTGAGGAGGGCAGATTGCTTTAGCCCAGGAGTTCAAGACCAGCCTGGGCAACATCATGAAACCCCAACTCTACAAAAAATATACAAAAATTAATTGGGCATGGTGGCATGCTCCTGTAGTCTCAGCTACTCAGGAGGCTGAGGTGGGAAGATCACCTGAGCCCAAGAAGGTGTAGGAAGCACTGAGCCATGATCCTGCCTCTGAGTCCAGCCTGGGTGACAAAGTGAGACCTCAGCTCAAAAAAGAAGACAAAGAAAAAAAGAAAAGAAAAAGATTTTCCAGGTAAACAGAAAACAAAAGTGAGAAGTATTTATATTTATATCAGATATAACAGACTTTAAGTCAAAAAGAGTTTTAAAAGACAAAGAAAATCATTACATAGTGTTAAAGAGATCAATTCAGCAAGAGGATACAATAATAATTTTAAGTATGTACTTAACATTGGAGCACCTCAATTTATAAAGCAAACATTACTAGATCTAAAGAGAAAGCTAGACCCCAATATACTAACAGTGAGCAGTTTCAACACTTTCAACTCTGAATTTAAAAATCATCGAGATAAAAAAATCAACAAAGAAACATTGGATTTAAACTCGACTTTAGACCAATGGACTTAACGGACATTTTTACCCAATAACTGCAGAATACACATTCTTCTCATTAGGGCATGGAATATTCTCCAGGATATTTGTTAGACCACAAAACTAGTCTCAATAAATTTTAGAATACTGAAATCAGGTCAAGTATCTTCTCAGACCACAGTGGAATAAAACTAGGAGTGAATACCAAAAGGAAGTTTGGAAACTATATAAATACATGGAAATTAAACAACATGCTTCTGAATGATTATTGGGTCTATGAAAAAAATTAAGAGGAAAATTGAAAAATTTATCAAAACAATTGAAAATGGAAATAAAACATACCCAAACCTATGGTATACAGCACAGCTAAGAGGGAAGTTTATAGCAATAAACACTTATATCAAAAAAGTAGAAAGATTTCAAATAATCTAAGACGTGCCTCAAAAAAACTAGAAAAGCAAAAATAAACCACAATCAAAATTACTAAAGGAAAAATATAATAAAGATCACAGCAGAACTAAATGAAATAGAGACCAAAGAAAAAAAAATAGTAAGAATCAAGTAAATGAAAAGTTGATTCTCAAGGCCGGATGCCATGGCTCACATCTGTAATCCCAACACTTGGGGAGGCCGGTGGATCACTTGAGTTCAGGAGTTCAAGACCAGCCTGGCCAACACGATGAAACCCCATCTCTGCTAAAATATTAGCCAAGCATGGTGGTGGGCACTCCGAAGCGGGAGGCAGGAGAATCACTCAAACCTGAGACACAGAGGTTGCAGTGATCCGAAATCATGCCACTGAACTCCAGCCTGGGTAACAAGAGTAAAACTCCATCTCAAAGAAAAAAAAGTTGATTCTCCAAAAGATAAATAAAATTGATAAACTGCTCCCAAGAAAAGTAAGACAAAATATGCAAAACATTAATGAAAAGGGAAACATTATAACTGATATCACAGAAATACAAAAGATCATCAAGGATTGTTATGAACAAGTATACACTACCAAACTGGAAAACCTAGAGAAAATGGATACATTTCTGGATACATACAACCTATGAAGACTGAAAAAATAGAAAACTTGAACAGATCAATAATAAAAACTGTCCCAAAAATAACAACAACAAAAGCCCAGGAATGAATCAATTCACTGTTGAATTCTACCAAATATATAAAGAAGAACTAATACCAATCCTCTTCAAACTATTCCAAATAACTGAAAAGGAGGGAATTCTCCTAAGTGAATTCTATGAAGCCAGCATTGCCATGAGACCAAAACCCAACGAGGGCACAACCAAAATAGAAAATCCCAACATCCATGAGACATAGATGCAAAAGAACTCAAACCAGGTATTAGCAAACCAAATCCAACAGCATATCAAAAAGATAATACACCATAATTAAGTGGAATTTATCCCAGGGGTGTAAGAATAGTTCAACACATGCAAATCAGTAAACTTCATCACATTGACAAAAGGGGAGACAAAAAAATATATACAATCATCTCAATAGGTATGCAGAAAAGGCATTTGACAAAACTTAACACCCTTTCAGGATTAAAAAAAAGGAAGTGAATAATGAAGGCCATGTATCAAAAACCCACAGATAACATCATACAAATGGAAAAAAGTTGGAAGCCTTTTCTCTAAGAACTGGAGCAAGATAAGGATACCAACTTTCAACACTCCTATTCAACATAGTACTAGAAGTCCTAGCTACAACAATTAAGCAAGATATTAAATACCAGACATACAAACTGGAAAAAAGGGAAGTCAAATTGTTTCTCTTTGCAAATGGCATGTTCTTATATTTAGAAAAAATAGAAGACTATATCAGAAAACTCTTAGAACTGATAAACATATTCAGTAAAGTTGGAGGATACAAAATACAAAATTAACGTACAATAATCAATTTTTGTTTGTTTGTTTTTAGAGACAGAGTCTCACTCTGTCACCCAGGCTGGAGTGCAGTAGCATGATTTTGCCTCATTGCAACTTCCGCCTCCCAGGTTCAAGCGATTCTCCTGCCTCAGCCTCCCACAGAGCTGGAATTACAGGCACGTGCCACCACGCCTGGATAATGTTTTCTGTTTTTAGTAGAGATAGTGTTTCACCATGTTAGCCAGAATGGTCTCGATCTCCTGACCTCGTGATCCATTCGCCTCGGCCTCCCAAAGTGCTGAAATTACAGGTGTGAGCCACTGTACCTGGCCCAGTAGTGTTTCTATACAGAAATAATGAAATGCTGATAAATCATGAAGGTAATTCCATTTACAATAGCTACAAAATACATATATAAATTCCTAGAAATAAGTTTAACTAAGAAGATGTAAGATGCCTACTAGGAAAACCACAAAACACTGATATAAAAAAACTGAAGAACACAAAAACAAAAGCAAAGACATCCCATGCTCACAGATCAGAAAAATTATTATCTTTAGAATGACCATACTGCCCCCCAAATCTATAGATTCAATGCAATCCCTGTCAAAACACTAATGCCATTTTTCACAAATACGGAAAAACAATCCTAAAATTTGCATGGAACCAAAAAAGAGCCAGAGTAGCCAAAATAACGTTGAGCAAAAGAATAAAGCTAGAGGCATCACATCACCTGACTTCGAAACATATTATAAGGATACAGTAATATCAAAATAGATTGGTATAGGTATAAAAATAGATGGATAGACCAATGGAACAGAATAGAGAACCCAGAACTAAATCCACATATTTATAGTCAAGTACTCTTTGACAAACTTATTAAAAATACATACACTGGGGAAAGGACACCCTGCAATAAAGGCTGCTGGAAAAACTGAATAACTAGACGCAGGAGAATGAAACTAGATATTTACCTCTCACCTTGTACAAAAGTAAACTCAAGGTAAGTTAAAGACTTAAATGTAAAAGCTAAAACTTCCCTAGAAGAAAACACAGGGAAAACTCTTCAGGACTTTGGTCTACGCAAAGATTTTATGCCTATGCCTGAAAAGTACAGGCAACAAAAACAGACAAATGTGACTATATTAAACTAAAACCTTTTGAATAGCCAGAGAAACAATTAATAAACAGACAACATCTTAAATTGGAGAAAGTATTGCAATCTACTTATCTAAGAAGAAACTAATATACAGAATATACAAGGAACTCAATAGTAAAAAAAAAAAATCAAATAATCCCATTAAAAAGTGCACAATGAACATCAACAACATGTTTCAAAAGAAGACAAATGGCCAATAGGTAAATGAAAAAAATGCTCAACATCACTAATCATCAAGGTAATGCAAATCAGAACCACAATGAGACTATCATCTACCCCAGTTAGAATGGCTATTATTAAAATAAAGACAGAAGATAACAGATACTGGCAAGTATGTGGAGAAAAGGGAACACATTCACTGATGGTGGGAATGTAAATTTGTACAGTCACTATGGAAAAGAGTATGGAGATTTTTGGAAAACTAAACATAAAGCTACCATAAAATCCAATGATCCCTTTACAAGTATTAATCTAAAGGAAAATAAATGAACATATAAAAGGTAAACATGCACTTGCATGTTTACTGCAGCACTATTCAAGACAGCAAAGATATGGAATCAGCCTAAGTGTTTACCAATGAATGAATGAATGAATGAATGAATGAATGAAGGACATGTGGTATACATACACAATAGAATAATACTATTTGGCCATAAAAAATAATGAAATCATGTCAGTTGCAGCAAGATGGATAGAACGGAAGGTCATAATGTCAAGGGATATATGCCAGGCACAGAAAGAAAAATACTGCATGTTCTCATTCATATGTGGGAGCAAAAAGCTTGACCTCATGGACATAGAGAGTAGAGCAATAGATACCAGAGACTGGGAAGGGTGGACGAGTGGCAGCGGAAATGAAGAGAAGTTGGTTAATCAGTACAAACATACAGTTAGAAGAAATAAGTTCTAATGTTTTACAGCAGAATGGGATGCCTATACATAGCAGCAATACTTGGTATATTTTAAAGTAACTAGAAGAGAGAACTTGAAATGATATCAACATGCAGAAATTACAAATACTCAAGGTAATGGATATCCCAAATATTCTGACATGACCATTACACATTTATACATGTAACAAACATTTCAATGTACTGGATTAATACGTAGAATATTATGCATCACTAAAAGAGAAAAAAAGAAAATTCTATTTATATTCAGCCTGCATCTGCCTTGCTTTGATTTTTATTGGTATTTCTTGTGTGGGCCAGAAGTATACAAAGCAAAGGAGGTAGTGAGCTACAGTGGTTAAATATTAGTCCTCTGGGGTTGAAATATCCAGGTACAAATTCTGGCCCTACCATTTAGTATCTGTGTCTACAGGAAAATTACTGAACTTTCTTTATACCTCAGTTTCTCCATCTGAAAAACAGAAATAATCTGACAATATAATAAATTATAACTGCATCGAAAATTTGATTTGCACTTAAATGGGTCAATAATCAAATAATTAATGCAGCCTGGATTATAATTTCCTCTTCCAAATTACAACCATTTTAATATGTGTTTCTTTTACAAGCTAAGTATCTCCATTTTCTTTATCACTTACTATCCATTCTTTAAAGCTTTAATTTTGTGTAAGAGGCAACAGTTTTTATTACGGAGCAGAAAAATGTCCAGAAAGATTTCAGAGTATTTGAATAAATCATCCAGAAAGAGAACAGAAATGTGGACCTTCTTTGGGCATAAAAAAAGGCCTAGAAAATACTCATATTTCAGACATTAGAGAATACTCCAATTTAATCGCTTGCAGGTAGAATCATGCAGAAATATTGCTCTTGGGTTCATGTTTATCTAGTTCAGATAAATGCTGTATCTGGTATTCAGATTATGATCCTTTGAAATAATTTGCATTTTACTGTTGTAGTATTCTGTCAGCATATAAAAATGGAGTGTTTTCTGCCTAAATGATTGATCTTCAAAATGTTTTCCTCTTCCAAAAGGAGTAAGAAGTATATCAAGCAATATTTTAGATTTCACATAAAACTCTAATTTTTATTCATTGAAATACTTAATTTTTCACTAGCTTAATCCAAAACAGCATCAGTTTGAACCACTTCTGCACACCCCATCCCACCAGTTACTTCAGCCATTATCTTCTATAGCCTTAATTCATATAAGCAAAATTTATTAAACGTAAGATGGGGAGAAATGTATCTTAATATAAACAAAGTTCATCAACTATCAGATAAAGAGAAATGTATCTTGGTGAAGGACAATTGATTCATACAAACAACTCATATAAGCTAAATTATAAATTTACATGTTAAATACAAAGAACAGTATGATAAAAATGAAGAAAAATGATTTTATGGAAACCAAGAGAAGAGTGTTTAAAAAAGGTGGACTGTTAATTAATTCTAATAAATGCTGTTATATTCAATTGATTAATTTTAGCCAGAGACACTGTATATTGTAATTTCTTTGCAACCTACAAGTGTTACTAAAAACAGTGAAAATAAAATTCCATTTGCCATATTATGTTCAACACATACATGCAAATACCATTACAAAGTATACACATACACATATTTGGCTTATGAACTAAGAGTGGTAAGATGTTAATCAAGATAATGAAAATGTAAATTCCTACACTTAAAAGATCTTTTCCTTAGTCTTCCTCTTCTCACTCATCCTCCCAGATCCTGAGTTTCCTGCTACCCAATTCCCAAATCTATGTCCTTTGCATCAAACTGAAACTTAAAATCCTAAAGTGTAGGAAAGAGTGGGGTGATGGGGAGGCAACATTGTCAGTGAACCTAACTGAGGACAGAAGCAGGAGCTCTGGCCCTAAACCAAAAGGCAAATTTGCTATAGCTCCCTGCTGCCTTGTCTGCCAACTCCCATCCAGCCAGAAGAGATTAAGAAGCTTCCAAAAACAATTTGGGGGCAGACTAAAAATGTGGCCAGCCAGTAATTCACATGAATGAGTTATTATAGCTACTCTGTGAGCACAAATTCTACTTGTAAGACCAAATGATCAACTTGAAATACAGAAGGCTTATAAATCTATAGGAATCTTGCCATTCATGATTTTTTTGCCCACTGATGAAATTCAAGTAATTTTTATACATTATTTGGCTTTAAAAATCCATATTAAACAGTACTGAATGTTCCATTCAAAATAGATTTAAACACATTGAATCTCATCCGTTTTCAGGGAATAAACAAATAAGCCCTTTCCATTTTGAAACAATATATGTAGCATATTTTAACACAGTAATATTATCATTGTTGTGGGTATTTGTTGTTATCAAAAATGTGTAGTAATGAATATGGTAATTAGTTCCTCTGAACAATTCCATGTCTACATATTCAACACATCGTGTTGTACGTGATAAATATGTATAATCTTTGTCAATTAAAAAATAAAATTAAAATTCGCTTTTCTTTTAAAGGTAGGAGACATTGCAAGATTACCTGTTTGGGCCCTCTAGTTTATTTTACACAAAATCCACTGTGGTAGAGTTTTTCTGGGTATTGCTCAGAACCTAGTCAACTTTCAGCAGTAAGACTTCTGCCCGAGACATGAGTGGTGGTCCCTCGGCAGCCATGTTACCCTTCATCATTCCATGTCCTGCCCAAGCAGGGTGGACCATATTTAAGCCAAGACAGTAGAAAAGTAGACACAAAGGACTGAGACTACTACCTGCTCCTGGAATAAGTACTCCTGTGGCCTCGCTGATCTTAGATTTTCTGAAATGTCCAGTACTCATTCACAAAAGTCCCTTTGAAAAGTTGCATTGTTTTGAAGTATATTTCTATTCATTTCAAGTAAGAGGACAGTGACTAAGACATCATAAATTTTTCCTGTCAGAATGATCTTCAGTTTTACTATGTTCATCAATAGTCTGAAGGAACAGACTTAATAATTTTGTAAAAATCAGTCTTTTATTTAAAAATATCAATTAAGTGAAGAATTGTCAATTGCCATCTTACTTTTTTACCTCACACCCCTTTTGTTAGTTCAAAATATTTCTTCCATAAATAAGTGTAAAAATAAGTTTACCAAGAATTTAAAGCTGCAAAGACATGTTCTAAAGTTGTTTGAAAACACAAAAAAGAGAATAGGATTATTCTATTTAAAAGAATAGCTGGCATATACTGAGCACTTATTACACATCAAACTCTGCTAAAAGCATGTTCTACACAGTATCTCATCATCACGACAATCGAACCCCATGAGGTGACTTCTTTTACTATCACCATTTCACTAACAGGGAAACTAAGATACTGAAGAGTTGCCCAAGACTATATAGCTGCAAACTGCTAAAGCAAGAATTCAAACTCCAGCACAGTGGCCTCAGAACCCTACTTTTAGCTACCAAGTTGTACATTTTAGACAGACTAACGGGACATAACCAATTATAAACACATTTAAAAAGTATAAATAGTGATTTTGTCCTAGAAAAGTAAAATAATTCTCAACAGTAACCTTATTTTTAAATTCCTCAGTCCAAAGCAGTTTTTTAACCTCTGTTTGATAAAGATTTTCAATACCTTAATAACTTTCATCATTAATATTGTAAAAGATAAACTTATTTAATCCTCAGAACAACTGAATCAGATACCATATCAGGAATTAATATTACAAAAATAAATTCTCTTTGGCAGGGAAGGGATTCAAACTTTGTCTAAAAAGTTTCTCTGCTCCTTTCTTTCCCATGCTCTTCTTCTTCACTGGTCTTAACCATCCAAGTATGAAGGGATGAGAGAGTAAAGGACTTAAAGCCAGGCTAAAGAAACTGGCTAGAACAAATTGATCATTTACTTCTTGATGAATGGTTATGTAACAACATTCTTCACTGAAAACTTCACTGCTTGCTTTTCTGCTAAAGTAGATAGTAAATAAGTAGTCAAGAAATGGTGGTCTGAAACAAATACCACAAAGACTTTTATTTTTCCTTTGTGGATGCGTCATGGTATACTAGGTCTACAAAAAATAACTTTCTTTATACCTATTTAAATATAGCACCCTGATAGCACTAGCAAGGAAAACCAGTCCCAGCCTAAGACTGAAAAAGCCCAGGGAGAAATCTGCTGCTGTATCACTTAAAATATTTTCGTGTGTCTATTTATTCATCTCTCCCTTTAGAGTTTATCTCTGGAAAATATTACATTCTAAAGAGTCCAAAAATTAATGTCATCCTGACCAAACTCTGAAAGCCTTTTAAAAAGTCAAATAATGATTTATAGCTAGTTTGTTTTCTATCTGGAAATATAACAAGTGAACTATTTACACAGTAGCTGCTTTCCTCATTCATCTGGTTTGGATCAAATTAACCCACTTTTGGATAAAAGTTATCATCAACTGTATGTTTATGATGCACAGTGGTATTTACTAGGCATTTCACAGTTGCATTCATCTGTTTTTGGCCACTCCTGCTCCTTTGACATCTAAATAATATAGAACAGTTCTGCTCCTTAGGAAGAGAATTGCAATTATTTTATTCCAAATAATAAATCATCATAGAGGTAACGAATTTCTAAATGGTGGCAGATGCTCCCTGAGAGGGACTGATTTGAAAGAAGGATTATTAAACAAGTGCTCCTCCAGGTGACCTACTCTTCCAAGGAAGACTCAGTGCTGCAGGTAGCACCGTATGTGCCTAGAGCAGCTCTCAGCTTCCACCTACTTACACCTGCTTCCTCCCCACTACCAAGGGTGTTTTCTGGGATTAGATATGAGAAACCAGATTTAACTTCCTGCAGAATTCTCTGCAATTATCATTCTTCAAGGTATCTTTTTCAAATCTAACCATAAAATCAAAATAAATGTTTTTAAGAATAAAATTTTAAGCTAGCATCAGAAAGTGATTATCATTCATTAGTGTTACAATATATTTATGTACATAGACATACATTATGCATATGTGTCCCATATACTGTCTTCAGTATGAGATTTATAGATATAGGTATAGATATAGATTATAGTGTGTTTCAAATATAAATCAGTAATGGCTAGGAGCCAAAGTCAATGTTTTAGGAAGATATAATAATGAAATAATTCTTTCCCAAAATATTGAGCTCATTATTTATTAATCTTGTGTAAGGCAAGAAGCCAGGAGAAAGTATTTGTCACTGCCACACTGGGGATCTCTAATAAATATGATCAGTACTAAGATGCAGTGCAGGCTGGATATGAGCTCAGCCTTTTTTGCTTTTCTTTTGTTATTTCCTCCACATCCTGCCTTTCATCCTGTCCTTCCTCCTCTATCAATGAGATTATGTCAAAGGGAGACGAAACGAGGACAGGACTAGAATAATCTACAAGTTTCTACTTCGGTTGATTCAATCAGTTACTTTTCAAATTTGTCATTTAGTCCTGTTAATGCCATTGCTTTAAAATTAGTTAAATTACCTGGCCATGGTTAAAAGAATTACTTCCTTGCAATTGTTCAGTAGTTCCAAAAGTGACTTTTATTAAAACAAGTGAGCAAACAAAAAGAACTAGATCATGTGCTATTTCTCTGAGGGCAAAGAGGTAATATAAATTAATTAAGAATAGGAGAGAGATCCAAGATGGCCGATCACTAGCAGCTCAGGATTGCAGCTCCCAGTAAAAGCGCAGAGAGCCAGTGGACACCACACTTACTGATAAATTTTTGCTGCCCACGGACCAGGACATTCCCACTGGAGGAGCCCCACGGGTCGCCAGCGTGACCCTTTCGGCTGGCGCGGCTTTTTTGCCAGTGTCTCGGCTCGGCGGCTCTTGGTGCGGAGTAAACGGGACTGAGTCTCCTTGTGGATGATGTTTGGCGCTCTGGGAAGTCAGAGCAGTCCATCCAGCTGACTGAAAAAGGGACTGAGAAGCCAGACCGGAGACTCCCGGGCAGAAACGCACCACAAATTTCAACGCTGCTGTTTTAGCTAGTGTTGCGAGTCGCACAGTGAAAAGTACATAGATTCCGGAGCTGGGAATTAACAAGCTGGACGTCCACGCAGAGACCTAATTTGAAAGTGGGTAATTACAAAGACGACAGATGGATAAAACCATAAAGATGCCAAGAAGCCACCGTAAAAAAACTGAGAACACTCAAAATCAGAAAGTCTCTCCTACAGAGGACGCTAGTTCCTCATCAGTAACGGAGCAAGGCTTGATGGGAAATGAGTGTGAAGAATCATCAGAATTAGGCTTCAGAAGGTGGATAATAAGAAACTTCTGTGAGCTAAAAGAATATGTTCTAAACCAATGCAAAGAAACTAATAACTTTGAAAAAAGGTTTGACGAAATGCTAACGAGAATGGAC
>PVKP010038070.1:0-21180 GCA_004027715.1 Plecturocebus donacophilus
GAAGGAAGGAAGGAAAAGAAAAGAGAAAAGAAGGAGAGAGGGAGGAAGGAAATGAAAAGAGAAAAGAGGAGAAGAGGGAGGGAGGAAGGAAGGAAGGAAATGAAAAGATGCAGAAAAAGTACAGGCTCTATATACATAAAATCTATTTTGTTCCTTGTCTTATATCTGCAAAATGACTTCTCAGCTTGTTGTTTTCATCTGGAAGAGTGTTAATTCATGATACTATAATTTCCCAAGTTCTTACATAAGAAATGAACTGTCCATATTTTGAGTACTTAGAGACAAAATTTCTTTACAAAGGTGCTTTGAAAATAAATGTTTTACAGTATGCCTCACAATTATCTAATGACCAGCTCTACACACCTTTCTGTGATGCATTACAGCTGAGAATTAAAAACATCCCACTGAAGGTTGAGTCATGGGCTGGACACTAGATTCAGAACAAACGCCTGCACCAGACTTGCTATGCTAAGGCTACCCCCAGTGACTAAGCCTGGCCAATCTGAATAGCTTTAATAGACCATGACCACTTTCCAGCATTCATTCATTGTAATACTAGAATTTTTCCCTCTTGAAAACAAAAATTATTACAGAAATTAGCAGGGTGTCAGTTATATAGCATTTATAGGCATTTCAAAAGATTACAGTCACTTTGAAATGTTGAGCAGATTCATGACAGATTATCAAGGCTTTGAATTATTTACATTTTAAAAGGTTTATCAGATATTGCAAGGTCAAAGATAAATTATTTGAACTTCTAGTAGGTAGTAATGGTGTCAGAGAATGACAGGTAATTAGGTCATACAGTACATCTTGTGTCCACATTTCATGTGACTTTTGCAGAATGCTGTACTAGGTAAACTGCTACTGCAAAAAAAAAGCAATTATTGCACCGAATTTTCCATTAAATCCCTCCAAGTAAATCTTATCAGCTCTTTGCAGATGAGCATCTTACCTTTGAGAAGATGCAGTGGAAAAGAAACTTGCCATAGAAAGAGGTAGTAAGATTTCTTACATGAGACTAAGATTTTCATTTCGTTAGCTCTCTCCTTCACCTTGTTTATTAATTCTACAAACATTTATTGGCATTTCCTATGTGCCAAGCACTGGTCCAGGCTCTGGGGATACACTAGGAACAAAAGACAGTGAAGTCCCTGCCCATGGAGCTTACATTCTAGTAGGGGGAGACAGACAACACATAAATACAAAATATCAGAGGGTTCAAAACAGCTTAGAGATATCCTGCCTGAAATCCGTTTACTGCATATCCTCATTCTTGGGCAATAATAAAGTGAAGAGATAGGCCAACACCAGGTGCAGCAATGTTCCTAGTCCCAGCTCTACCATCTACATATTGAGTGGATTTAGGTGAGTCCTCATCTAATCTAAGCCTCAGTTTCCTCATCTATAAAATGGGGAGAAATTGGACTAAATTACTTATAAGGGACAGGGTCCTTTCAGGCTTTTATTTTTTATGGTTTTAAGGGAATATCCTTGCACAAAATCAAAAGCCAGTTTGTTGACTGCTCTAAGGTTTAAAAATATTTTAAAATAAAATCTAAGAAATCCTTAGAGATCCCACATACATTCAATACTTCAAATGCCAATCTAAACTTCTTTCAATAGCAAATGTCTTGTTTACAATTGATATAGAATGAAGTCACTTTACCCTCTTTAGCCACATGAAAAATAAGTTATTTACTTATAAAAAACATTCATTTTTATTACCGGTTACAAAATCTCACCTCATTTGTGAAATGTTCCCTAGCTATGAAATCCTTTCCTTGATGTGACACCGTTTCTCTCTCTCTGCTAACCCCTATCCCTGACTTTCTGCTAATTTTCCAACTGAAGTATCAGCTTCATGAAAATGGGGATCAGGAGCTTGCTGTTTTGAACAACCACCGAAATCAGAATGTGTCCAGGAAATCCATAGACTTGTGTAATCATTACACCTGCACCTGGTTTGACAGGTACTGGCCTTTTGGGAACCCACATTAGCTCTTTAGACTGTCAGAGTTGTTCTGTTTAGTAAAATTATCAAACGGTACTCTAAGATCTGAAAAGGAAAAAAACACATTTCCAGAATAATTCACAGACTAAAGCATCATAACTTCTTTGGAAGCCCTGGTGGAATGTTAATACATATTTAACAACGCAAGCGAAGTAGCTCCTATTTTATAATCAACTAATTTTTCTAAAAGAAGATAACATAGCAGTAGAGCTGAATGTCAAACAAGGTTAGACTCATACTTACTAACTTGGTAGAAATTATGATACCTCTGATTCTTTTGAAAGACAAACTGTATTCACGGGTTTGATTTTGAAATGTAGAGATCAAATTCCAATCAACCCAGCAGCTAAGGATGACAGAAAATTTACAGGACTAGAAGGAATCATCTTTTCTTATCTGGATCTGATCCCCCTTGACACCTTGGGGGTTTCTGAAGGCTGTGTGCTCTGTTTTATCTGGGTGCCATGTGATCAAATAGCACCCAGATCAGGTGGGCCTAATCACAAAGACTCGTCTGTGCCTTTGGGAGAAAAATGAAATAAATCTGTCACAGTATTGGAATATATTCCTTCCTGTTGCTTCATGGGGTCAAGATATGGCGTCAATATTATCAGAAGTGCCAAACACAGGCTACTGTGTAAGCTAAGGTCTGTCTTGTTCATACAGTGACTGAAAAGGAGTAATTACCGCATTATTCAAAGGAAAAGGGACCTTATTATGCCCTCATTTGGGTGAATGTTACTACTTCAGGACCAGATGAGCAGGGGCATCCCATGTAAAAGAATCTTGAAGCAACATTACAACATCTAGTAATGAACAATAGCTCAAGCAGTGCCTGTATCAACTGCAAGATGAGAGCAGGACCAGCCAGACACTGGCTGCATAAATGAAGATCAGAGAAGAATAAGGAGCTTCAGACAACTTTTGGCAACCTAGATCACAGTTACAGGTAAATTACTGTTACAAAGGAAAGGGATTTTGGTATATGTTACGGAATTTGAATATGTGTTTTATTCAACACATACTCAAATGAGTCTATGTATGTACTCAACAGAGTCCATGCTACCAACAAGCATGCAGCCCCCGTTTTGTCAGGTTAGGCAGAAGGAATCATAAAGCCTTGCCGATGTTCAGTGTCCTTCCATCAGTAAGACTGCAGCCCTCCCCAGCCATTCCAAAGGGTTCTTGGGCTGGCATTGGGCCTGGCTTTGGCTATGACATCTCCAGGAAGTCACTGCGTGCAGTGTGATCTTCAGGGTGGAAGTCGTTGAGCTGCCGATGAATATCTAAGTCCAAACCTCCATGGGCACTATGGCTTCTTTGGTTCCAACAGAAGGCAACAGGCTTTCTTCAGACAAGAAATAAAAGGGGAATTGCACCAGAAACCCACGGATCTTCTTCAGTTCCTCCTCAGCTCGAATGGGATCTTCCTTAGCTAATATGGGCTTGTTTATAAAGTCTCTCAGCTGAATTAAATTGTGTACTTCATCATTGGGAAGGCACCGGAACACCTGATTAGAAAATAAATAGAAAAACGAGTGATAAGTTTAAAAGAAAGCACACGCCCTTCGTGGAAAATAATTATTTCCCCAGACAAGACTTCTGTTTTATGAAACATATTATTAGTCTTATGTTACAGCGCAGACCTAAGAGTGGGTTATCTTATGCGCTACAAATAGATCTGCTTCCACTTAAAAGAATCGTGGCTAGATTCTATCTTATCCACAAAAGCCTAATGACCTCAGCATAATGTCGAGCTAGTGGTAAGAAATTACACTAACGTTACCCCATATTAAAGGTTAATTTTTTTGGATAATAATCATCCCTGAATTTCGTGGGAGCTTCTGGTCTCAGGGGAATATTTCATATTTTCCCTAACTTACCTTGAAACAGGTTTATATCTGCTCCTTTACATAGGATTATCAATTGTTGATATGTAATACTTACTTTGCTGATTGAAAATGAGTTCTGGATATCATAACACTTCACCCCTGAACACTTCTGTGTGTATTTCTTAAGAATAAGGACATGTACCTATATAATCACAACACTATTCTCACATCTAAGAAAATTAATTATATAATGGCATTTAAGTTGTGCTCCATATTCAAATTTATCTTGTTATCCCCAAAATGTCTTTTATAGATGTTTTTCCCGAAATCCAGGACCCAAATAAGGCTGTGCTCTGCATTTGTACAATTACATTTTAAAGACTTTATGCACATGACCTATTTGATCATGGCCTTCAGTCCTCAGGACGAAATAAGGCTATACAGGAGCTGGGCACATTGGCTCACGCCTGTAATCCCAGCACTTTGAGAGGCTGCGGTGGGCAGATTACTTGAGGTCAGGAGTTCTAGACCAGCCTGTATAACAATACAAAAATTAGCCAGGTGTGGTGGTGGGCACCTGTAGTCCCAGCTACTAGGGAGGCTGAGGCAGGAGAATCACCTGAACACAGAAGGTAGAGAGTGCAGTGAGCTGAGATCATGCCACTGCACTCCAACCTGGGTGACAGAGTGAGACTCCATGCCAATTAAAAGAAAAAAGAAAAAAAAAGAAAGAAAAGAAGGTTTACAGATAGTAGTCATGTTTCATTAAGAATAATAAGTCTCTCTGCTGGAAGGGGCTCTAAGAGAAAATTTGTGTATTTTGCCTGATTTTTTTTTAAAAGAGGGGTTCAAGCCTATATCTGGAAGTCATGAAGAAGAACACAGACTTACCCAGTTTCTCACAGATGGTCAATGAATCTTGGCTAGAATACAGCTTCAATATTTTTCCCTGATGGGCAACTAGCTACTTTTTCAAGTAACCTGTTCCACTGTTACACAACTCTTAACTCTTTTACATTTTTTATTATAACCAAAGGATAAACTTCACAGGCGATGCATTTGGTATGCATCAAATGGAGCTGGTTTTAAAACACTTTTCTAAAACTAGAGCTGCCCAACAAATGGCATGTCTTGTTATTAACAAGCTTCATCATAAGGATGAATACTGTTTACTATACACTATGTGCTAAAATCACTAAACTGTTCTTTGTCCTCATAACTACCCTTGTAAATATTCCTCCCAATTTATAGGAGAGGGAAAAAAGAGCCTCCAAAAGTGACCTCACTATACACAAGGTTATAACGCCATCAGCTGGGTGAGCTAGGCTGGACTCAGCTGTGGCTTATTTTATGATGCCATCTGCCTCTCTGTTCTTTGTCACTCGACATGTACAAAGGTTGGGTAACCAGATGCTAAGGATGCTCCTGATGGGATTCCCACATCACAGGAGAGATCAGAAGGCTGCTAAAGCCTCTTCTAAACCAAAATCCATGATGCTTTTTGACTTTTTCAGAGTCCACAAAGAGGTTTTTATTACAACTTGGAAATGTATTAGGTTTTTACATTTATTAAGAATACCCTGTACCAATAACAGGCAGAAATAATGATGTGCTTTTTGGGATGAGATTCAGTGAAAAAAAAGGGGGGAAATACGTGAACCTCACCTTATCATAAATTGTAGCATTTCGAGCCGCCGTTGAAACCCACACCTCCTTGAAGAATTTGTCACTCACTGGATCCTGAATGTCCTCACTTGGGTCATCAAGATAGCCAAGGACAACCCTGAAACACATGTGACCTCCACATTGAGTAACTGAGATAAAGCAGTTTGTTGCAGGATATATGTCTATTATATCTATCCCTATGTATGCAAATATGTATATAATATATATATTTATCATATAATATATAATATATATAATATATATTATATTATATATATGACAACTATGTTATATATAAATATATATTATATATGATATATAATATATATGTATATATATATCTATCCCTAGATATGCAAATATATATATATTTTTGCATATATAGGGATAGATATAGATATATTTGCATACATAGAGATAGATATAATACATGATATAGATATAATACATATAGGATAGATATATATATATTTGTATACATAGGAATATATATATATTTGCATACATAGGGACAGATATAATACATGATATCGATATAATACATATAGGATAGATATTATATATATATATATATTTGCATACATAGGGATAGATATAATACATGAGAGTAACCAGGTCATGGTCTCTCAAAGAATTTGCACACATATATATTCTCAGAATACCTGACATAAAGAAACCACATATTGTCTGAATTGGCCACACATAAACAGGGGACTAGACATAACAAAAAACTCTCAAGCAAACGAGACAAGTTTTAGAAGTGATATTTGAAAATCACAATAGCCCTTGCACTTAGAGAAGGCTTTAGGACTGAAAAGCACTTCCAGCTGAATGTGTGTGGTAGATGGGACAGATGAGTCTCATTCTGTAGATGGGAAACTAAAGTCTGGAGGCACACCAGTAATTGAGCTAGAACTCAAACTGAGGGCAAAGTCCTGTTCCCACGTGCTTGATAGGCTGAAATAATACCAAGAAGACCTATGCTATCTGGAAAGGGCAATAGGAAAACTGGCCTTGTCAGGGCTTTGGCTTTTATATTAAGTGAAATGGAGACTGCAGACATCAGTGCAGAGGAGTGGCAGGATCTGACCTGCATATTAAAATACAGCTGCTGTGTTGCGAACAGACTCTGGGGGGCAAGGGCTGAAACAGGGAGCCCATTTAGGAGCTACTTCCATAATCCAGGTGAGATATGATGGCGCCTTGGGCCTGGGGGCAGTGGAGATGAAAAGAGAGCCAACAGTTTTGCTGACAGAGTGAATGTAGGGTGTGTCGAAAGGTAAGGCATCAAAGAGGGCTGAAAGGTTTCTGTCTGGAGCAGTAACATACAGCTGTAGTCGCCTTTGGCTGAGATAGGTCATTCTGTGGGTAGAGTTGGTTGTGAGAGGTCAGGAATTCTATTTTGAGGCTGTTGAGACAACTATTAAAGATGCAAGTGGTAGGCAGTAGATAAATGGAACTGGGGCTTGGGAGAGGAGGCTTGTTTGGAGATATAAGTCTGAGAACTGTCCTCGTGCACATGCTCATAGGCTGTATGTTTTTTTCCGAGTTCAGCAAATAAGTGAGTATAGACAAAGAGGACCAGGTGTACAGCAACAGGAGGGGAGGGGAGGCGGAGCAGCGAGGATGGAGAAAAGCCAGAGGACGTGGAACCTGAAACCATACAAAGAAGTATGTCAAGGAGAACGGGACATCATTATATTGTTACCCTCTTTATATTTAAATAAACATAAATTTACATAATCATTTTAATAGCTGCAGAGTTTCCCATCATGTAAAATTTATCAAACCAATTATTTTATTCTGGACTTTAGGGTAATTTCCAATTTTTCATTATTATAAACAGTGTTACAAGGAACATAGTTTATTCATCATATATTATTTTGTGAATTTGTATGATTATTTCATTAGAAGAAATTCTAGAATTAAAATTCTTGGCTCAGAGAATATGCAAATTACTTCCAAGAAAGGCTATGTCAAAGCATACACTATTAAGCATGCTTATTCTCCCAGTTTTCTCCAACATTATCCACTCCTGAAAAAGTTCAAGTCTGTAGATATTAAAGGACACTCATTTTAGTTTTAGTCTGCACTTTTTCACTATATAAAAAAAAAAATTTATAATGGATCTGGCACCATAGGCTTTCTAGGATTCTTGACTTTTATAACCTCAAAGTTCTGTTTCCACTTCAAATAATGCCTCCTTCAGACTACATGAGAATAGCTTTTAAAAAAAAGATTCAAGAGATGTTTGCACATAGACATTGGCTGCTAATTGAGACCCAAGGCAAAATTGTACTGCATCAAATGTGAATGACAGTATAAATGAGGACAGCAAGTCAATTATTATACCTTTGATTTGGGCCAGATTTAAGGAGCTGAAAATTGAGCAGAGAGAGTTTTTGTGTGACTTTGCTTTTAAATTAGAGCAAGAGATAAGCCAATGTGTCCACCAAACCATCAGGTAAGGGCTTGTTTGTAGGAAAAGTATTTAAAGGTCAGGCACAGTGTAATCCCAGCACTTTGGGAGGCTGATGAGGTCAGGAGTTTGAGACCAGCCTGCCCCACATGGCAAAACCCCATCTCTATTAAAAAATACAAAAATTAGCTGGGTGTGGTGGAAGATGCCTGTACTCCCAGCTACTCAGGAGGCTGAGGCCAGAGAATGACACTTGAACCTGGGAGGCGGGAGCTGTGGTGAGCCGAGATGGCACCACTGCACTCCAGCCTGGGCAACAGAGGAAGACTCCATCTCAAAAAAAAAAAAAAAAAAGAGAGGAAGTATTTAATAAGTCTAAAAGATGTTAGACTTTATTTATATTATTACATTATTTTCCCTGTCATTATTTTAAGAAATTTATATTAAATGCAGAGTAAAAATAATATGAAGTACTCAGGATGTTCTTTTGAGGACTAAAGATTGAGAAAAATACTGGTTTGACTTTATGTTGATGTATTTAATGAAAATTATTTAATATTTGCTTATTCATCACAAAAAGTGCGACAGTAGGAAAACCCAAAAAAATTATTTCTGTTCTTTCCATTTCTCATATCTATCACTTTAAATGATTCTGAGCCCTAACTGCATGGATAGTGGCTTCTCTTGAGTGATGGTTATACCTGCAAAGTTTGGGTAATTTTCTAGGACTCGAACTGTTCAGCTCATAGCTGTGAAATTTAGTGCTTGGTTGATTCTGACTCTATTTAGAATTGATTTCACATTGAAATGCGTCTCTCTTTCTATTTTAAAATAGCCCAGATGGAAAATGGAGTGAAGCTATATTTTTTTAAGTGAAAAAAAATGGTTGTAGTCTAGGCCACAATATTTATCTCTGGAAATGTATCTTAATAAAAAGAGGCCAATATTGACACAATGTTTTTGTGCTGCTTTTTAATATATTATCTATGCTTGCCATTGGGCAAAGTCAAAATAATTGTTTAAGAACAACTGCCTCTTTAACACAATTTGAAAATGCAAAGAAAAAGAAATCACCTAGAAATAAAGTTAGCATAAGTATAGGCTCAGCATAAAAGGAAAAAAATAATGAATTATTTACCATAGAATAGTCTTCCTCCCCCCAATAATGAAAACCCAAAGCTTTATCGAAGAACAATAAAATATTAATATAAATTCAAGCCCATACCTTGTTCTTCAACAAGATGAGTCAATATTATAAAGGTGCCAATTCTTTTTATTAATCTATAAATCTGCTATAATTCCGATTTTAAAAAACTAGTAAGAACTTGAAAGAACTTGAATAAACAATTTTTATTTTTTGAGATGGAGTCTCGCTCTGTCGTCTAGGCTGGAGTGCAGTGGCGAGATCTCAGCTCACTGCAACCTCAGTTCAAGCAATTCTCCCGCCTCAGCCTCCCGAGTAGCTGGGACTACAGGCACGTGCCACCATACCTGGCTATTTTTTGGGATTTTTAGTAGAGATGGGATTTCACCATGTTAGCCAGGATGGTTTCGATCTCCTGACCCATCTTTTTTAGTAAAGATGCTCTAAAGGCAATGGGCAAACCAAATTTGCAACACATATGACAAAGGAATTAGTATCCTACACATATTTAAAATACTTACAAATCATTAAAAGACAATTAAACAAAAAATAACTCCATTAAAAAGTGGGCAAAAGAAAATGAATGGACATTCTTTAAGCAGCCAAAAAACTTAAAGAAAATGCTGACCAACATTAATTATCAGATAAAAGCAAATTAAAACCACAGTAAGATACCATCTCACACCAATCAGATGACTACTATTAAAAAGTCAAAAAACAACAGATGTTGGTGAGGATGTGGAGAAAAGGGAATGCATATGCACTGTTGGTGGTAATATAAATTAGTATAACCTCTATGGAAGGTAGTATGGGGATTTCTCAAAGAGCTAAATATAGAACTGTCATTCAATACAGCAATCCCACAACTGGGTATCTACCCAAGATGTCATAAAAATGACACCCGCGCTTGTATGTTTATCACAGCACTATTCACAATAGCAAAGTGTTGGAATCAACCTAAGTGTCCTTCAGCAGACAATCAGATAAAGAATACACACACACACACACACACACACACACACACACACACACACACACACACACACACACACACACTATAGTACAGCACTCGGCCATAAAAGAGAATGAAATCATATATTCTGCAGCACCATGCATGGAGTTGGAGGCTATTCTCCTAAATGAAGTAACAGAAAGTCAAACACTGAGTGTTCTCACTTATAAGTGGGAGCTAAGCAATACATTCACGTGGATGTACAGAGTGGAATAACTGACATTGGGGACTCTAAAGCGTGGGAGGGTAGGAGGTGGAGTGAAGGATGAGAAATTACCTAATGGGTACAATGTACACTATTTGGGTGACAGTTACACTAAAAGCCCAGACTCCACCCCTACACATAACAAAACTGTACCTGTACTCCTTAATTATATAAAAATAATTTGAAAAGAAAGTTAAACCTCCAACATAATGGGCAAAGGACACAAATAAGCTAGGCAATTTATAAAAAGCAATTATACATGGCTAATAAACACATTTTTAAACTCTAAGAAACGTGAATTAAAATGATGAAATTCCAGTGAAATCTAACAAATTGGTGAAGATTAAATAAATTCAGTCAAGATAGAAGGAATAAGCCCTCTAAAACATTGCTAGTGATATAATAAGAAGAGAACAAAGGAGACAATTAAGAAGGTGAACAAGAAGGTAGCTACAAACGTACCCATTTTTTTTAAATCAGCAAAAAAAATCTGTTAAACAATGAGGGATTAGTTAAAGGAATTGTGGCGTATGCATACAATAAAATATAATGTAGCTGTTAACATATTATAGAAGAATACTCCATGACATGGAAAATGTGTGTAACATTATTTAAATAGTAAAAGACATTGGAGACTTGCAAAATTCTAATTGTTTTTTAAAAAGAAATACAGTATATTAATATCTATGTATAGAAAAAAGTGGTATAATGTATATCAAATGTTAAAATCATCATCATAGATGATGATATTACAGATGAATTTAATTTTCTTACTGGTTTTCTGTATTTGCCAAATTTGTACAATAAAAATGTGCTGTAATGAAAAACTTCTACCTTCTATAATTATCACATATTTAAAGTTATAAAGAAACTCATGACTTTAAAGAGAATTCTTAAGTTCTCATGGAACTGAAAAGATATAACATACATTCCAGCTTACAAAAGGAAGTATTTGTCTATTACATATGCTGCAGTAGGCAATCAATGGGTTAATTAGCAGGGTACCAATTTTTAAGTTCTCCTCTGCTAAGCAAAACAAATCAACATTAGAAGCTAATTGAATTATCAATGGTTTGAAAATATTCTTACCGGCAAAACAAGTAGTAACAAAGACAATAAATGCACCAATAAAAGTTGTTAGAAGGTATCGACAGACAGATTTTGAGGGATGGATTTTTGAACTACTTGGACAGAGAGAGCAGAATGAATGTCTCTAGAACTGAGGCTAATGTTGGTCTTGGAAGCCAAAGTCTGGACTGGTAGGAATGAGGGAAGTGGCCTCTGTCTTTGCAGGGAGTTAAGTGCTCACTAAGTGCCCATCTGCAAGTGAGCCAAATTTCCAAAAGGGACCATGAACACATAAAGAAAACAACAGTGCTACGGTGCAGTGCCCTTCCCGAAATAGCACAAAGCACTGACCTTCACTACATCGGGGCCACCTGTTACATCCCACTATAAAGGCCACACCAAAATTGCATCATGGCAAATATAGTTCTAGAATCATAAGACTGTGAAGTTCTTGCAAAGACCTAGAGTTGGGAGGGTCGTCAGGGTCTTCCACAGACAGTGGGGAAATGAGTGTCTGCAGAGAGCAAGGGAAAGAGCGAAAGGAGATGTGATTATATTACTTGTTCCTTGGAAGATAAGCCATTGGATGGTAGTGAGCAGAAGAGCAACATGATCTAGAAGGTTCTAGAAGGACCACTCTGTTGAGGAGAATAGCCAACAGGGGATGCGGACAGTTAGAGCCCAGCCGTAGAAAGTTCTAAATAACACTTGACTGAATGGACTCATTTAGGATCACACAGCCTAAACAACTCCAGCTTTCTAGCACAGTATTCTCTCTGCTTCACCACAGATTTGTTTAAAACTTGCATCGTCTTGCCAAAGATCAGGTATCTTCGACACCTGGAGTCATTTTAGGCCTGAGAACAGAAGTTCCCACATCTAAATGTGACATCAACATACCCTTCAATAATTTTTATTATATCCTTCAATAATTTTTATAACCTTAATAATTAATTTTTATTATACCTTCAATCATTTTTATTATATCCTTGTATTACTGGAATTAACTTGACTTTAAAAACTTAAATGGAAGCTGGAGAGATTGACGTGGTCTAGTCCTAAATCAGTTAAGGACTGGTATTTAATTGGCTCATGTCTATAACCCCAGTGCTTTGAGAGGCCAAGGCAGGAAGATCGCTTAAAGCCAGGAGTTTGAGACCAGCTGGGCAACACAGTGAGACCTGGTCTCTAAAAAAATTTTTAGAAATTAGTTGTGTGCCTGTAGTCCCTGCTACTCGAACGCTGGGGCAGGAAGACTGCGTGGGCCTAGGAATTCAAGGCTGCAGTGAGCTGTAAGTACACCATTGCAGTTTTTTCTACTGCACATGAAAGTAACAAAAAGCTCTGAAGATTAAAAATATTCGTGTTCCACCTAAAGCCATTTCACATACTACTGGTGCTATATATCCTATATTCTGGGATCCACTGTTTTAGACAAAGAAGAAACTAGGCTGAACTGTGTGCTCAGGGCAAGTCAGAGCTAGGTCCCGGTGACTGCTGCAGTGGAAATGCATGAGAGAGACACTTGGGCGAACTGACCTAAAGCACTGTAGCCGAAGTCCTTGGGCAAACCGGCCAGCTTGGTACTGTTCTCCATCCATTACTGAAGGAACCGTCTCTGTATCTTGCACAATGACAGCCATTTCACTGTCGCGCTTTCCCAGCAAGCTTCGGTCATTTATGTTGGCAGAGCCTGCAAGGAGAAACAGTGAAGCTGAAAACCTCGCTGGCGTGGCAGGATGTGGGGCGCTCTTGGTGGCCCTCCTCACTCAATCTGTCCTTCCTAACAAAACCGAATTCTGTGCAGGTTATCAGGGGAAGGTGTGCTTTTAGGGAGGGATGAGGCCCTCCCTAACCCAGAGTGAATCTTAATCAGTCTAAGCCAGCCATGGTAATTTCATTATTTTTATCAGTGACTGGCTTAGAAATGGGCTCTTGGCCGGGCGCGGTGGCTCATGCCTGTAATCCCGGCACTTCGGGAGGCCGAGGTGGGAGGATCACGAGGTCAAGAGATCCAGACCATCCTGGCCAACATGGTGAAACCCCGTTTCTACTGAAAACACAAAAAATTTAGCTGGGCGTGGTGGCGCTCGCCTGTAGTCCCAGCTACTGGGGAGGCTGAGGCAGGAGAATTGCTTGAACCCGGGAGACGGAGGTTGCAGTAAGCCGAGGTCACTCCACTGCACTCCAGCCTGGTGTCTGGTGAAGGAGTGAGACTCTGTCTCAAAAAAAAAAAAAAAGAAAAAGAAAGAAAGAAATGGGCTCTTGACATGGTGCTAGCCAACGTGACATGAAGGAAAGCTTCTGAGAAATAGTTTCCCCCTTATATAAACACGCAAAAAATGGATTCTGTCTCTTTCATCCTTTGGATATTTTGGCTTCAAGGGCTGGATGAAGACATGATTCCAGGAGCTGCTGCAGCCATTTTACAACCACTAGAGAAAAAATAGAAAAGCCCCAAAAAACTTGCCAAGCAGAAAAAAGAGCCAGGCATGGCGGTTGAGGTCTGTAATCCCAGCACTTTGAGAGGCCAAGGCAGGAGGATCGCTTAAAGCCAGGAGTTTGGGACCAGCCTGAACAACATAGTGAGATCCGGTCCCTACAAAATGTTTTTAAAAATTAGCTTTGTATGGTGACATGTCTCTGTAGTCCCAGCTACTCAGAAGGCTGCGGCAGGAGAACTGCTGGAGCCTAGGAATTCAAGGCTGCCGTGAGCTCTAACAGCACCACTGCACTTCAGCCTGCGCAAAAGAGCAAGACCTCATCTCTAAACAAAACATAACAATTAAAATTTTAAAACGATGGAAGATTCTGGGTCTTTAAGTCATTGAACTAGCCAACCTTTGGATATTCTTACCTTCCGTTATGTGAAATAATATATTTTATTCTCTACATTGTTCCTTACTGTTTCACATACTTCTAGTTGAGTTTTCTACCTTGTGGCACAAAAGATTCTTATACAATCATCAAGCACCTGAAAAAACACATGCCTAGCCAGTTCAGTAGGAAAGATGGCTTTGCTTTTGGAGTTAAGAATCAGGCTCTCTGTAGGCTTTAACTCATGTCACATAACTATAAATGTCAGAACTCAAGAGTACCTTCATCATCAATAGAGTCTAATCTCAAATATAAATTGTGACTTGTGGCTTTGGGCTTTCTGCTCTTTCCTCCTTAGAATGCCAACAGCTTCTGTATCAACTTCCCTCCAGTTTTTTTTTTGGAGACAGAGTCTTGCTCTCTCAACCAGGCACCAGGCTGGAGTGCAGTGGCATGATCCTGGCTCACTGCAACCTCCGCCTCCCGGGTTCAAGCAATTCTCCTGCCTCAGCCTCCCAAGTAGCTGGGACTACAGGCGCGCAGCACCATGCCCAGCTAAGTTTTGTATTTTTTTAGTAGAGACGGGGTTTCACCATGTTGGCCGGGATGGTCTCGATCTCTTGACCTCGTGATCTGCCCACCTCAGCCTCCCAAAGTGCTGGTATTACAGGCGTGAGCCACAGTGCCCAGCCCCTCCATTCTATTTTTTTTTAATTATTATTTCTCTTTATTAGCTCAATACCTTGTTCATTCAAAGAATCCACTTTATTTTTAAATCCACATGAGCTAAGAACGTTGACTTTCACACGTGAAGGGCAAATATTTTGGTATTAGTTCAACTTGTGCTTTCTGCAGTCCTCTGCGGTGTATTCAGAAACCTCATCACATGTTTGGCATCAATCTCTGCAGATTCACGCATTTGAATCCTTGAGGTGTCCTACGAACTACAGAAAGGGCCCGACTGACTCTTTTCTTGTTCCTCTTGCTCTACCTGCAACACTCCACTGCTTCTACAGACGTGGAGCAGAAGGGTCAGGTTGAACAGGCATCCTGGCGGCCCTCTGACTGCAGCAGCCGGAGCTGTAAGACGACAGCAGCCCTGCCAGGAGCTCAGATGGCAAGAAGAATGAGAAAGCTGCCCTTCCCTGAAGAGACTTTACTGCCTTTTGCCAGAATACTGTCATGCAGTTAATATATAAATCTACGATGACTATGGATGTGAATGGTGCCCCGTCGTGGCCCTGGGTAACAGAGAAATGTGAGAATGCTGCTGGAGTGCCGACCGTGGGAACCTTGGAAACACTTCATTTTGTTAGCAACAAATCATCCTTTATACATACACTTACGTCGTGGTTATGCTATAAAATCTGCGGCTGTATCTTTGAGCTTGACCGTTGGCCCAGCATTAATTTGGGCAATTCACTTAATCTTTCTCAGCTTTAGTATAATCTTTCATAAACTGAGATAATACTGTAGACCTTGTGGGGTTGTTGTGGGAATTAAGTAAGACCATGTGAAAGCACTTAATGATTTATAAGCTGCTCTACAAATGTTAATTATTACTGGCATTATTATCAGATACTTGTTGACTCTATAATATCTGCACCCGAGAACAGTGCCATAGGAACCGACCATTTAATGGAATGCAGCATTTGCTCAAAGACGCCTCCTCTCTGGCTTAATCTCCCTATGTGTGAACTGCAGAACTCAAAGACGGATGTTCCCAGAGTGCTACTTTAGGACTTCTACTGCGCCCCTGGAGCCAGCAGAGGCCGCTGTCAGGCAGGGACTGCTGGATTGAACATCATTGCTTCCTTCAGGGTCAGGAGAACCCGGGATGTGAGCCAGCCTGGAAAGCCCCCTCCACACACACACACACACACACACACACACACACACTCTCCCACGCATCCCAGTCCCCCCCACCACAGTGGGCCCCCATACTCCCGAGGGGAGGAATACATTCCCAGCATTCTCAGCTGGAATTAGTAGACAGAGGGTGTGTTTCTTGTATTTTAAGAGCCAAAATGGAGTTACCCAGAGCACTGACTCTCCACCACATTAAATATGCGTGTAAGCTACTATTTAATAGGCATGTGAAGAAAGAAATGAGAAAATTTTAGATGAATGTATCAATCAGATACAGTGAGATATGATGGAGGTAAATCTCCCTCCATTCATTCCTGTATTCTGAAAATCAAATTCAGAACAACAGATAAGAGTCTTACCCTATTTTTATATAACATATGAGGAAGAAGGCAGAACAAGAGATCTAGAAAGACACACACTTAACGATTAACAATAGTAAGTGCTTTCTACTGAACAGAGAGAAGAAAATGATAGATTTGATCTCTTACTCTATACACATCCTTGCTGTTTTTATGACCTATTCTGAGTCAGCTATTAGAAAACATTCTAAAAATTGTAAAATATGGCGGGATACAAAAGGCTATATGAAAACATGTAAGTAAAACTTAAGCAATAATAAAATAGACACTGGATTTATTACGCAGGCCAAAAACAATATTACCACATCCCAGAAGGCCTTGCACACCTTCCCATGCACAGCCCTCTCTCCCCAAGAGGAAGAATTGATGTTTAATTTTGTGTTCATCATACTCTGAATGTTTTCCTAAACAACAAAAAAATAGCTTATTTCTGATTTGTTTTTAATTTATGTAAGCAGAATCATATAGCAGATAGTCCTTCGAGACTTGCTTCTTTCATTTAGTATTATGTCTTTGAGATTTATCTGTACATAATTGTAATGCATTTCTTTTCCTTGAATGAACACACTAGGGATTTCTTTATTTATTCTGCTATTGATGGGTGTTTGGGTTGCTTCCAGAGTTTTGCTGTGATGCACAATTCTGCTCTACATAGTTGTGTATTTGTTCATTGGCATAGACATGTGTGAGTTTCCTAGGCTCTGTATGTAGGCGTGGATTGCTAAGCTGCAGGGTGTATGACTTGATTAGGTAACGCCAGAATGTTTTCCAAATTGTTTTCCAATGTACACTCCCAACAGCAGTGGAGGGGAGTCTCTATTGCTCTACAGCCATGCCAATACTTAGATTGCCCAACTTTTAAAATGTTTGCCAGTCTGGTATTTTTAAAAACTCTTATATTAATGAAAATAAACATTTTTCATATGCTTATGGGCCTTGGGTATGTTCTTTTTGATGAAGTTCCTATACAATTGCTTTGCCCATTTTTCTTTGGACATTTACCTTTTCTTATTGATTTATAGGAATTCTTTATATGTTCTGTATATTAAATGGGTTGCAAATATCTTATTTGAGTTTGTGGTTTATCTATTCTCTTTACAGTACCTTTTAATGAAGAAATTTCTGATTTTAGTGTAGTTGGATTTATCGTTCCTTTCCTTTGTGGTTTGTGCTTATTTTGTATGTCTTGCTTAGAAATTGCAGATCCTTGTGTGGTACGCAGAATAACAGCTCTCCAAAATGTCCATGTTCAAATCTCTGAAAACTGTGAATATATATGTTCCAAGGCAAAGGGGAACTAAGGTCGAATATGGAATTAAAGGTACGAATCTGCTAACCAGGTGAATATCCTGGATTATGCAGGTGGACCCAGTATAATCATAAGGTCTTTAAAAGTGAAAGGGAGTCAGGCTGATTACAGAAGAATGGGTTGAGACTTTTGGAGATTTTCAGAGATACAATGTTGCTGACTTTAAAGATGGAAGAAGGGCCCATGAGCCAGGGAATGCGGGCAGCCTCTAGAAGCAAAAAAATGGACTCTTCCTGATGGCCTCTAAAGGAATGCAACAGCTCTGCTCACACTCTGATTTTAGTTCTGTGAGACCCAAGCCAAATTTCTAACCTACAGAAGTGTCAGATAATAAATTTGGGTTGTTTTAAGCTACCAAGTTTGTGGTCATTTGTTACAGCAGTAATGGAAAACGAAGGCACCCACTCTACCCTGTTTTAGTTTGTTTTAAAGAAAAACTGGTTCTTCTATTGAGCACACTGGGCTACTCTGTCTTTTCTGCCTACTTGTATTTCCTCTGCCTCCAGGTCAAAAGTTCTCAACTCTGACCACACATGAGCATTACCTAGGAAGGCTAACAAGGAAGCTTTTTAAAAAATACTGATGCCAGAAACAAAACCGAAAAAACCCACATGCCTGGCCCAAAACCAGACCAACTAGATCATAATTTCTAGAACCAGGAACCAGGCATTGGTATACTACTTCATCCCTGTATGTGTCGTTAATTCGTATTTTTGTTGTGATCCATTTAAAAGTAAACTGCAGATGAGGAAATATCCCCCTCTTTTCTGGGGCAGCCCTTTAACTCCAGACTCTCATCTTCCACAGTGAAGCCTGCCGTTTAAATACTGAGACTCATGACCTCGACTTAGTTTCTCCTCCTGCCCACACTTGTTGATTTGCCCCTGAGCCTTCCTATTCCGGTACGGCAGCATCCATCTAGTGTTTCTGCTCTCTTATGGAAGGAATAGCTGCCTCTCCTCTAGCCCATGGTCTCTGGGAGGGCAGTGGCACTGTTTTATTCGTGTTTTGCATCTTTTGTGCTTTGCAGTGATTCAGTGAACATTAAAAACAACTGTTTCACGCAGTCATCAGGATAGGCTTCAAATCTACTTGAAGGGTAGCTTTGTTTTGGAAAGCAAATAACTGTTAGTCCGGTTAAATGCTAACATTAAGATAGGTTAGAAAACTGGATTTGGTCACCGATTTCATGACCAGCAGCGTTAGCCAGGACTGCAGGTAATTAAAGCTCTACACAAAAGAGAGCTTCAATGTGAGAAAACAAATATTTCCTCATGAGAAGAAAAATGAGGATAAATGGTCATTTTTCTTATGTGAGCTGTTCATTCTGGCATAAGTTTGCCATGGAAGAAAAATTAATCACAGGTTACTTAAACCTTTTAAATGTTTAAATACTTGTTTAACACCTGTAAAATATTCTCAACCTAACTTCTCATACTCCTCTCTGAGAATTTTAAACACTGTTTTCTGTGTTAGGAACTTAAATAGGGTGAATGTGTCAGAGCAGTTACAATAAACCTGCTTATTCTTGAGTTTCCACTGAGATAAAAAGAACAAAAAAAACTTTGGATTTTTTCATCGGGAGAAATTGATTCTCTAAGGCACTTGAGGAAGGAAAAAAAGGAATCCAGCCTCCCAGGACTAGCAAGTAAGACCTCTTCAAACTGCCAGGCCACATCCTCAGTTTCAAGAGAATGAGTAAGAATTGTGTGCAAAATTGATCACGTATTGCTAACCAAAATAAACTGGAGTCTTTGAAGGTTCAGAGACCTTTCCAGAAAACAGTTCAATTAACAACCTCAACAAATTTATTTAACTGTTAGCTCTGTTACCGAAAACTAATTTGCATTTATACTTCATGGAAAGTAAATGAGGCTGAAAGTCAAAATGACCTTTCATAGGAAAATATTTACATCTGTCTGTCAGTTATTACTTCAAGACTTCTGAAATCTTGAAGAAATATGTGGCTTTGTTTACTTTTCCATGCCAGCAAACATCAATATTTTTCATTTCTTATTGTCACTGTCAGATTTAATACAAAAGTATTCTGAGGTTTGCTTTTGAAGAGCAAGTCAGAGTAGCGCAGGAGAAATAAATAAAATCTTGCATATTAGAGGAAGTAGGGAAGTAAATAAACTCCTAAAGAGCTTTGATCCCTACATACCAGGAGATAAAAGAACAATATTTTTTATTTTTTTAAATTGTACTTTAGGTTCTGGGGTACATGTGCAGATCATGCAGGATTGTTGCATAGGTACACACATGGCAATGTGGTTTGCTGCCTCCATCCCCCCGTCACCTACATCTGGCATTTCTCTAGAGGTTATCCCTCCCCGACCTCCCCACCCCCAGACTGTCCCTCCCTTGGCCCCCGCAACAGACCCCAGTGTGTGATGCTCCCCTTCCTGTGTCCATGTGTTCTCATTGTTCAGCACCTGCCTATGAGTGAGAACATGTGATGTTTGATTTTCAAGAACAATATTTTTTAATGTGCTATACAAATATTAAAAGTGTGTGTGTGTGTGTGTGTGTGTGTGTGTGTGTGTGTGTGTGTTACATGTGTGTATCTCCCCATACTGTGGTTTACTCAGTTTCTGGCTTCAGAACTATGTTTCTTTTGTCTTCAAATCATGTTTCAGATAAGACAGCCTTACTACTCTCAGATATGAGATATTTTTTCTTTCCTCAGTGGAGAATAGAAAGCATATTTATTGTCCAAAATTTTCAAAATACTCCATGACATTTAGTTTCTTGAATAATAGGAAAGTATCTCATTATGGGTGATAAACTACTTTTATTTAAAACAGATGAGAATTCCCATTAGTGGGACACATCATATCTCTAAATAACATGCCCCACACTGGTCACCTCATTTATCTGGTCATCCTGGCCTTTCAATGTTCATTTTATATAATATTAATATTAGATGTCAAAATAATTCAGTAATGGAAGAATGAAGCTTCCTGTGTGTATAAAAGAATAAAGCTGAACATCTACCTCTCTGGTCAAGTTAATCTAATTTGAGTAGATGGTGCAAGTTATTTGGGAGAGTAACTCTCTCCTGAATCTGTCAGTGGGAAGAGGCCTTTGGAAAAATCTCCTGTGCATTCTCGAAAAGAAAAGACTACAGATCTTAGTGTAGGGCTACATCCTATTGTTAGTACACAATTCTCACTTCACCCACACACATCAACAAAGTTGGACTGCTCTACACCCTAATTAATGACAAGCAAAACATGCATGTTGGGAAAAATAACGCTATGCATAGAAGCAGCAATATTTTACCATCCTTCTGATTTCGACTTTTGCACAACTTCAGATCTGTGGATGTGGTGCAAACATATATGAATTACTCCAAAGTACTCACTTACAATACATTTTCCCTCCCCATTTATCCCCACCAACCCCTGAAATCTGGGCACTTGGACTGTAAATAAAAATAAGGGGATAGTTGGGTGTGGTGGCTC
>PVKP010038071.1:0-21164 GCA_004027715.1 Plecturocebus donacophilus
AACATATGCTAGAATGATAAGACTTAGGTTATATTCTCAACTTTGACATTAGCCATGTGACCTTCAATTATGGCACAGTCTGCCTGGAGCCCTAGTTTCTTTATAACATGAGGATTTAGGGAAAATGACTCAGGGTTGCTTCTAGGTCAAATAAAGTCTGTGACCTTATTATCAAAACAAAGTCTGTTACCTGCATAGCACCGTAGCTACAGTAGATATGTAATACACACAAGACATATATCCCCAATGCCAAGAACTGACCATCAGGGAAGATGTATCAGATGAAACAATTTTATTACAATGTAAGGCAGTGAGGGATTAAGAATCAAAAAGATAAATTCAGAGAGGAGAGAGCGCCGTTGTAACCTGGAGAGGGTAAGTTGAGCTTGAGCTGAATTTGAAGAATGGGAGAAGTTGGAGAGGTGGAGGGGAAGTGGATAGGGCTCCCAGTTAGGAGGAGTAATTCACCTGGTGAGGATGGGGCTGGACTGGTGTGTAAAATTAGAGATATCAAGGAGGTTTGTCACTGTAGCAGGACTTGGAATTTCTAAGGAGCTTAGACTTTTATCTTGTAAATGGAAGGGGTGAGAGGCTAACACTTTTTTTTTTTTTTTAACTATAAAGAGCCAATTTTATTGAACTTATGCAAATAACAATATTGCCATAGAATACTGACAAATACTTTTCATATTCTGGAAGAACACTTCTTCAGTGCCAAGAGATACAAAGAGGTGGGTATTTTAAGCAATTTAGGGCAGCAGTCAGGAAAGGATGGACTAAAGATGTTTCTGGCTGGTAGCAGAGAAACTAGGTAGAATTACCATGGAAATGGAGTGAGTGTAATAAATGCAAGACATATTGTGAAGAGTTCATGTGATTCAGTGGTGGGTGGGAAACGAACCCCAAATTATGTCTGAGTGGGCAAACTGGTTTAGGACAGCTGAATTCATTTGCTTGTATTAAGACATTCAGATGGGTAGAACATGGGATACTTAACCGGAGATATTCTCCCAGGTTGCTGAAGCCCTGGGACTAGAAACAGAGCTACCCACAAATCTTAACAGAAATGATAGCTGGAACTGTAGCATGCATATGATTAGTTTAACAAGATTAGGTATATATTGAGAGAAGTGGGGATCAAGGCCTAAAATTAGCACATGCTTTTGGATCTCCAGAACCAAAATACTGCCTAATGGGAAAACAATGACACATCCTTCTTGTTCCTCTTGCCTGCTGGAGCAACTTTAAAAATCTCCTTCCTCCATCCTTCCTCATCTGATATTTAGCATTTATACCTTCAGACTACATATAACATCAATCATATAAAAAGCTGAGTATGTGGATACATATATGTAAATAGAACTTTTGCTGAATTATTAAAAATGTGTTCATAGTAATGTTTCAAAAATTTTAAAGCACATACCCTCTGACTTAAGTATTGAACTTTTAGGAATTTATCCTACAGATGCACTTGCACATGCATGAACTGTAGAAATGTTTGCAATGGTAAATACTGCAAATCACCTAAATGTTCAGCCCCAGGGGACTGGTTAAATAGCACATCCACGTAATGGAATATCGAGGCAGTCATTTAAAACATTAGAGATGCAAAACTTCATGTACTGATATGGAATAACTGCCAGGATAGATTAAGTGAAAAACAGGTATGAAAAAAAGTATATACTTGTCATTTGTGTTAAAAAAATATTTATCTGTGCTTTCACATGCACGTGTGATACTTAGAAAGTTTTGCAGATGGAGTTAAACTTTTCAAATTGTAAAGTTATGAAGGGCGAACTTATTATGAAACTTATTGTACAACACTGCTCTTTTATTTGTGTATCTCCTTCCCCTCTAGACATAAGTATGCTCTTTAAGGATGAAGATGAAATCCAATTCAAAACTTGGCACACAGTAAGTGATTAACTATAAATGAATTTATAACTTTACGAAAATAACACTCACTGTAGTTGTTTATAACCTTGATGTCCCACTTAAACACAAAAATTGCTTTAGAAATGTTATTTTATAAAAAGTGGCTTGTATTTTTCTCCTAAATAAGCTTGAAATCAGGCATTATTTATCAGGTTCTCAGCTTCATCTTGGATTTCAACAAGTTTTAGAATGCACATATAAAATGAATATATTTAATGAAGCCTTTGTCATTGTGTAGAATAATGGATGCTTGCCATTAACAAGAGATTTATTTTAAATAGTTCTCTGAAAATAGGTAATTTAGCAAGGCCACTTTTACTACCCTAGAAATGAAAACTAGATGTCAAGGTACAGAAGACTATTACCTTTTTTTTTTTTTTTTTTTTTTTAAATAATCGTACCTATGTCTAATCATTTTCTTTCAAGCCATGTTGTATTAGAGAAACAAACTTATGGTAAAAAAGAACAACTGGTAGATTTTGACAACAAAAGACATATGCCAAAGGAAGACTTCCATAGGTAGAGACTTCCCACAATCTTTCTAGGAACAAAGAAGCACTCACACAAAACTCTTGCAAGAGATCCTTTTAAGATGAGGTGGTTCTTTTACAAAACAAAGGTATTGCTAACTTTTTCTCTTTGAAGGGGGTACTTTTTATGATACAAATGATAGAACTAGATTAAATTACTGATGAAAGGCCTTGGACTACACTGGCAAAGAGAATAAGGATGACAGAATAGATTTCAATTGACCATTAACCAAATAGGCAACTGGCAGATTTACTTACTGGGTTTTGTTTCTGTGCTTTAAAAAATGTAACAATCTCCAGCAAAAGAACTGTATTTAGGGAGATGACAGATCTCCACAGGGAAAAGAGGAGCATGCTGTATTAGTCTGAAGGACACAGGAAAGTAAGAGAGACAAGCTAAATAGTTGAAATCAATTTCGAAACAATGTAAAATGTTTTGATTTGGCAAACATTTTAGTGCTCCTATGTGCAGAATTTCATTGGTTTGCTGTAAATTTTAGTTAATAAACTAAACTCGGGCTAAAGCATATATCAGAGTTAATTATGTGTTTCTAAAATTTTAAGCATGAATGTAAAATTAGGGGAAAGAAGACACTTATATAGTTATAGCTAACTCCTGAAAAGAAGAATTGCATTTTACTGTAATAATTTTTTGAAAAACCATGTAAATTCTTTTTTGTAAGTCAAGTCATATTTAAGATATATAAATGTAGTTCTTATAGTTTGAAGAAACTTCTTTTTTTTTTAACAGGGTCTCACTCTGTTGCCCTGGCTGGAGTGTAGTGGTACCATCACAGCTCACTGCAGCTTTGACCTCTGAGGCTCAGGTAATTCTCACACCATAGCCTCTCAAGTAGCTAGGACTACAGACAGCACCACTATGCTGGGCTATATTTGTGTATTTTTTTGTTAGAAACAGGTTTCACTATGTGGCCTTGGCTGATCTCAAACTCCTGGGCTTAAGTGAACCACCTGCCTCAGCCTCCCAAAGTGTTGGGATTACAAGTGTATGCCACCACTCAGCCTGCAGAAACTTTTTGCTAAATCTCACAGTCAGAGGAAATAACTGACTTCAAATCCTAGTTTGGCTACTTTCTAGTTGTGTGATTTTGGCCGAATTATTCACCCTTACAGTATCTCAGTTCTCTCATCTGAAAAATGGGTCTAAGGATTCCTTCATAGGATTATGAGGACTTAATGAGAAAAATGGATAGCAAGGCCTAAAAGAGGAACTGGGATATAATAAGGGCTTTATAATTGGTAGCATTTTATTTTATATTTTTTTCTTTGGGACAAGATCTCAATCTGTCATCCTAGCTGGAGTGCAGTGGCATGATTTTGGCTAACTGCAGCCTTGACCTCCCGGGGGGTCCTCCCACCTCAGCCTCTTGAGTGGCTGGGACTACAGCACCCACCATCATGCCCGGCTAATATTTGAATCTTTTATAAAGACAGAGTTTTGCCATGTTGTCCCAGCTGGTCTTAAACTCCTGAGCTGAAGTGATCTACCCACTCTGGCCTCCCAAAGTGCTGGGATTATAGGCGTGAGCCTGGCCTGGTAGCAATTTTTGTTACTACTATTATTAGTCCTTCTAAAGCATAGAAAGCCATCTCTTAGTTTCTTTAGCTTGAGTTTTTATATGTAGTTTTAAAAATGAGATTGTTGAACTGTAGAGTGCTTCTCTTCCTAAATTATTTCCCATAGGTTAAACATTAAGTATTCTCTACTTCTATGTAGCACTCTACTTTAAAGATACTCATTATATTTTCTGAATGATTAGATCCTTGTCCCTTAACTCATATAAAAGGACAGCTATTTATATACTAGTTAACCTAAAAAGGCTAGAAAAATTCTTCTTCAATAGAGTGACAAGTTAAACATTCCTTTCTTGTTTTCTAAGTGGTAAAACTGAGATTAGAAATCTGAATTCTGAAAAATTTGTCCATTTTACACACACAGGCAGGTCTCAAGGTACAAAGAGTGGTTTCCAACATATATTTTTGGACTCTTATCACAAATAGTCATCCATGAAATAAAAATGGAAAGCCAGGAGGACTCATTCAGTAAAAAAATTCACAGTATGTTTTCTGCAAGTGTGGCTGCCTAATTTATTTCGTGTGTGTGCCCTATATTTTTAAAAAGACATGTCCAAAGATAAACAGTAGAAACAATCTTAACTGCTTTTCAAAGACAGCAAATACTCTATTCCTATTAATACTTTCAATTCTAATATAATTCTATTCCTATTAATACTTTCAATTCTAATAATTCTAATATCATACCAAGAATACCTTTTTTTTTTTTTTGATGTTGTGTTCATTGAAGTCAAACTTCTAGGAATTGTACTTACCAGAAAAGTTTAGGAAGGGACCCACTCACAGAAATCTTGGTAAGATTCAAAGGATTTCACTTGTTTTTCTTGCATTCTGAGTAATCACTTTCATAGGCATCCCTCTCTGCCTACCACAAGCTAGGAAGCCACGTTTTGGTGACTTTTGATATTAAACTTTCTGGTGGATACTGGAGGGAGAAGGACCAGCCTGGAGATGAATTTACACCTTGGCCTAAGGCCACACTGCTGGCTACTAGGAGGGTTCTGAATAGGAATGGCTTGGGAATTCCAGAGCCATTACTGGAAGGAAGACTTGAGTCTGGATCTCAGAAAACATTTTCATTAACTCCCCAGGATTGTGTTTTGGGAATTCTGACTTAGTCTGGGAAAGATTTTATTTTATAAAGACAGCCCAGAGGGGTAACAGAGGTACCCAGTGACACTAGTGGGTAGTCATTGGTGAAGTGGGAAGGTTAGAACTACTGCTTAAATGACAAATGCTACTTCACATTGAGCACGAGGAGACCTGAAGCATGTGTGCATTTCTACAAGCACCAACCACACTTAAGCAAGTTTGTTACTGGGATACATTCTGTATCTATGGGCATCTATGAAATTATCTACTTGTAAAATTAGGGTCAGTGATTATGCTTTTAGTGGGACTCAGAGGCACTGAAGGTAAACCAGGCCATCTTCAGAGCCTGTAAGTAGGCTGGCCATGTATCATACTTAGGCTTAGTGCTGCATCTATAATCTGGTGACTTTATATGCTATTTCTGTATATGCTGGAATATTCCAGAAGAGCTGAAATACTGTATCATTTACGGAAATACACATAGATTCCTATGAGTGAGTGTGTAAGGAAGGGAATGGAAAATTATGCTCTTGGTTAACCTCATAAAATATTTAATGTCCTTAAATTCAAGAAACATTTAGAGTACAACTATGTAAAGATTTAGGGAGTTATAAAAATTTTGAAGACAGTCTCAAACACCAAACCAAGCAAAATAAGATTCCTGAATCTGTGAAGCTCACATTTTTTTTTCTTGCTGAAACAGGCACATGAACAATAACAGCTACCATTTGTTGTGCACTTTATACATATCAAGTTCTATGTTATGGTAGTTACACATCTTAACTAAATCTATTCCTCAAAACAGCCCAATGAGGTAAGTGCTATTACCATCTCCATTTATAGACAAGGAAAGGGAAACAGAGGGTTAAGAATTTGTTCAAAGTCACAGGAAGGGTAAGTGGCAGGGTTATAATTCAAACACCCATGCTGTCTGGCTCAAGAATCCAAGCTATTTACCCACTCAGCACCTTCAGTTAAAATATAAGGGAGCATGACTGTATTTGATCTCTTAAAAACAGAATAGAAAAGGTAGTACATGAATTGAATTTTGCAAATGAGTAAGACAATGACAGAAAGGAGTATTAGGGAAAAGATCATTGCAAGGAAAAGCTGTTGGGCATGGTCAAGGAAAGCTGAGTAGACTGATACGACCACCGTGTAAGGTACCGGAGGGAGACAGATCAGAAAGGCAGGCTGTGGAGACACTGAGTGCCAGGCTAAGGAAGGTGGTCCTTAGCTTTATAAAATGCAATGAGAAGCACAACAAGAAAGCTTTTGCTCAGAGAAATGATAGGATTACACCCGCAGAGATTCAGAAGAATATAATAAAGTGCAACGGGCAAAGCGGGAGCCAAGAGATTTATAGTTGGGTCCACTCCCTTCCCCCTGCCCTGAGAGAGACATGATAAAAAGAAGATATACAGTCCTCTGGGGAAGAAGATAGTTTAGTTTTATCTTCCAAGCCAGCTTTGACCAACTGGTAGAGACTTTTTGAAAGATGTTTGAAAGGTTCTTAGTCTGTGTCCAGGCTCAGGTAACAAGGTTTGAACCACCTGGCATGTCTGCCATGGAAACAGAGAAGGTCCTGCTGGCACATGTGTTATCTCTGTTCTAAATGACAGCTACACTTGAGTTCTGCTCCCAAAGTAAGTCTACCTTCTATGAACACCACTTGTGGCCCTTGAGCTTGTGCACATTGCTATTGAGAAAGATCAGTCCATATTTATTGAATGCTTCTTTACCCTGTTCAGTGCTTATAGTGCTGCACATATTCATCGTATGTTTCACAGAAATGGAAGCTGTTTAAATGATCCAGTTATGTGAATCTTCAGGACTAAAAAAATAAATGAGACAAGATGCATCATCTAGGCACACTCACCTTTTTTGCTCCTTGTTCTTCTTCTACACCATCTCCTATAACAACATACACCACTTTTCTTCCAAACCTTTGAATTATCCTCTCAAAACAGCTTTCTTTTCCTAATGAACAAAAGTAAATCATAGAAAATGTGAAGTTTGGGTAACCTAATGTGACAGTGCTTGAACTTTTTGTATAAAATGCTTTCTTCATGCTGTGATTCGACTGTCCCGCTTGTGCATCTAAAAGGAGTGATTTTATGCCAGTTGGGTTGTATGTGCCACAGCACAATAAATTACAAAGTAAATTAATTAGCAGTATGGTGTCCTGTCCTTTGGAAACGGATTAGTTAAATACTCTTTTCTAATGGACTTGTTTATTAAAAAGTGGGATCTAGTCAATCACACCATTGCAACTGGGGGGAAAAGTACTGTTTTTCAGTAGGACTTTTTTTCCCCCAATAAGCTGAGATCAAACATAGGCAATTCAAGTAACATATTTTAACTTGATTTAAGAAAGGTGTTGTAATATATCAAACTCCAAAAATATCTGATCCAAAGACTATTGAGAATGATAAAAAATAACTGGACTTGTTTTTGTTCTAGCAAGAAAACACCAACACTGGAATTAGCTTATTCCTTCATTTTCAGGTTGAATTAAAGACCCTGAAAGCCTGATGTAGTCTTGTAAAACTCTTTCTGAAATAAATGTCAGGTAATTTGGGGTACTACAGCAAGATGGTGCCTGCCTTACCCAGGCATCTAATGTTCAATGAAGTATTTTCCTGGAGGAAAAGTGGAATAAAGGTAATCGAATACCCTTATCTGTCTCTTATCTTTCCCATGTCATGACTTAGTTTGGGCTCCCGTGGCGGCTACACTGTCAGCACATCCCCTGAGTTAATGCAAGCATTGTTTCTTCTCAGAGAAGAAACTGGGGTTCCAAGTCTTGGGCTGCCAATAGGGTCATTTTAATGGACAATGGGACAGTTTATAGTTTTCAAATGTGAATGGCTGAGCGAGCCTGCACCTCTTTCAAATAAGGATCAGATATACACAGGAACAAATTGCTTGTTTGCTTAAACAAATGTCTGCTTTATATTTGTATTTTGCACTAAAATCTCTAGTTTGCATCTGACACAATAAAATGGAGCTAGCCTTATTCAAAGGATGCAATTTCAATGCCTCTTTAGTTGTCCACTAAACTGTGAAATATCAAATCACTTTAAAAAACAAATACAAATCATAGCGCTCACTGCAAAAAATATACAACCCAAAACTTAGATGTCATGAAACTTTTTTCCCTCCTTATGGAAAAATGCTCATGTGTTTTTGCAAAGTTTCCCTCTTGTGGATAAAGGAAGGTAAATTCAATGTTATTTAAAGGTGAAGTTGTAAACAAAAATATCCTTGCCTATATACTATCCCCTATTGGGTTTACTGCAAATTTGCAGTCATATAGAAATTTTTCACAACAGAGGTTAATTTTTCACAACTTAGGTTTCTAAAATCTAAGAAAATGAAGCTTAGATTTTAGAAGTTAACTATTAGTTTTATGTGAAGTATTCATTTTGATGGGTCCATTTTGTCATAGCTCTGCCAACTGGTCCACCAGCTATCTCCTATGACTTTAGCATTTTGCCTACAATAAAAAAATCACTGGGGCCAGGTGCAGCGGCTCACGCCTGAAATCCTAGCAATCTGAAAGGCCAAGGCAGATCACCTGAGGTCAGGAGTTTGAGACCAGTCTGTCCAATGTGGAGAAATCCCAACTCTACTAAAACTACAAAAATTAGCCGAGCATGGTGGTGCGTGCCTGTAATCCCCGCTACTTGGGGAGGCTGAGGCAGGAGAATCACTTGAACCCAGGAGGCAGAGGTTGCCATGGGCCGAGATTGTGCCACTGCTCTCCAGCCTGGGTGACAGAATGAACCTCCATGCCAAAAACCAATCAAAGGCAAAATAGTTACTGGGTTTTCTCCATTGATCCCCACATGTATCTTATTTGATAGTGAAATCCTACTTCTACCACCACGTATTTTTTATTCTAATTGTTATTCTGTATTGAAAAAATTAAAGCCTAATATTTTAAACAAAATTCCCATTTAAAAAATGCTTACTAGATTGTAATTTCCTATTACCATTTTTCAATTTCTTGGAATTAAACTTCTATGCACATACTATATAACACACTATTTGTACTTTCTTTCTGAGAAGCTAAGCTCTACCCACTTCTGTATTATGTGCTGCTTTGCCATTTGTTCCAACATCATGTGCTGGTAAACCTTTTCCACAATCCCTGTTTACAAAATACAATATGATTATAATTCCTCTTTATTGATATTGACGTGTTTACAAAATACAATATGATTATAATTCCTCTTTATTGATATTGACGAATATAGAATTAACATGTGACTTAAACTGTATGCTGCTTTGGTTTTAATGGATTACTAGGAATTTTATTCCATTTGATATATTTTTTTTCTTTTTGATAGGTATTTTCCAACAATTTGTTCTTGGCCCTTCTTGGAAAGATTAGTCGTTCTCAAACTCCAGCTATGTATCTCTAACTTGAAAGATTACCCTGTATGAATCCCATCAGCATCCTGCTGTGTGTATCCATGGTGCTTCCTTTCTGCCATTAATTGAAGGCTCCATCTGATCTCTTCCAACTCGACGCTGATAAAAACTAATAGTTAACTTCTAAAATCACCTGATTTCCCCATCAGTTAATTGTGCCACTGTTGACTCAGGTGTCTAAAAGAAATCTTGTGTCAGCCTTCTTCAAGATCAATGGCCATTATCAGCCATTCATTCAATAAGCATTTACTGAATACCTAATGTGTACTGGGTATTAAAGCAACTATGATGAGCAGGAGAGACAAAGCCAGTCCTCAAGAATATTACGGTATGGTGGGAACAAATAAGTATAAAAGTAATTATTTAGTAATCACGTAATAAATACTTTGAAGGACAAGAAGTGTAAAGGTGCAGGCAGATAGAAGTTAGACCTATAAGGATTCCATTTTTGGCCCTTTTGATTATATGGAGTTAAGCAGCCAAAGACAGCCGCCTTGCCACTTGCTAGAATGCTCATACCCCTTCCCCTGGACTAAAATAGCATTCATCTCCTTACAGTGACATACAAGGCCATTTATGCCTAGACCCCAGTATACCTTTCCAGCTTTGGCTTTTAATGAGCACAGCACACTAGCTACCCAGGGCTACTCACAAGTTCCTCAGCAGGGAACACAATTTAATTTCTCTGTCCCTTTGCATTGTTGTCACTAGTCCATCTACCTGATGAACTCTTACTTGCTCTTTTATACCCAGCTCAAATGTCACTTCTTCCCTTTAGCTTTCAGACACTTGCCTCAGCCTCTTCCTGGGTGGGAGTGAATGCTTCCTCAGCCATGTGCACATTCAAGCACTTAGCAGTAGGACCCACTAGGATACAGCAAGGAGTCTAGACCTTGGAATCAGAAAGACATGAGGCTTGACCCTTGGGTTTGTGAGCCATTGACTGCAACAATTAAGTCTCTGAGCTTTAGTTTCCTCATTTGTAAAATGGAAAGATTATAAACATTGGCTTTAAATGTAAAATGCTTAGTAAAGTTTGGGGTATCTAGTAGACAACTAAAAAATGCTCATTTGTGTACTCTTGTAACTGACTGTCTGCTTCCCCTGAGAACAAGAGTCACATATTTTTTTATCCTTATGTTTATTCTGCCTTGATTTATATTCTAACTAAATTCTATAAGTCTTTTTCTCCCAACTATGTTTCTTTCATGCAAGAAGCTTTTTAATCTCCACAATAAAAATGAAAACTCAAATGATTATACATATTGAATTAAAAACAAAACATTTCTAGTAATAATAAATCTGTTATTACTGTTGTTTCATTTCTCCTTTGTATAATTCTATATTGTTGTTTGTGTTAGCTTAGAAAATCAGATATTTTTGTTAATGTTGCCTAAAAGGATAAAAGTATGATAATCCAGAATCTATGCTGTTACTCTACCTAAAATGCCTTGCTCTTAACATTAGCCAGTATAGTAAAATTTTATGACTTCAGCTACATGGATTATGCTTTCTGTTTCTCTTATGTCTAAATACAGTTTGGCAAATTGGTTAAATTATTCTATTTTTTTGACCTATGTAGCATTCTGGAAAAAAAGTTTCATTTATTACCTTTCATTTTTATTATCCTAAAGGAAAAGAGCTGATTGCTATAAAGAAAAAAAAAAAAACAGCTCACCTATTTTAGTTGCACTGTAAATATTTTCTATTGGAAATACAATTCCTAATCCATACAGCAGGACTTTCGCCAATGCTGGGATGAGCTGAGTAGTTGTTACTAAAATATTCACACAGTTTGTCCTATGACAACAAAAAGAGAAAAAAAGACTGTTGAAAAATAAATCTCCAAAATGAACAAGCACGAGCATTGCCCATTTCCTGGCAAAGGTCCCACAGAGAGCCTCACCGGGAGTGAATCAGCGAGAGTGCTTTCAGGGCCAGTGTCAACCAGGAGTCGGTCAGAGCTTCAATTTCGGCCCTCAACTGCAGCCAGGCTTCCCTCTTAGCTGGACCAAGCAGACCTGAGGATTAAAAGCACATGATGAGCTACTTCCTTACTAACATATTTCTTTGACTTTATACATAAAAAACATTTAAAGAGTACTATGAATACCATCCTCAAACTTTATAATATGCAAAGTATCTTTCACATAATATCATTCAATCAAAGTATTTATTTGGTTATAAAAGCTCTCTTTTTGGGGAACCTACTCTCTCCCATTCCTCTAACTGTAGTTTGGGCAGAGCTGACTCTACCTTCTGGCCAGTGAAAGTCCGTCTTCGAACTTTTGCTAAATCTATTGGGAAAGATCCCTCTCCCTTCCCCCATAAAGGTGCCAAACTACCGGTAGAGTATAAAGCTGGATCTACTGGTGGTCATTTTGCCACCTCTTGGGAGGGACTGACCTAAAAGGAGCTTACTCAAAGGAAAGCACAGGCTTCGCTGAGAGCATCATTTGAGCATCTGGATATAGCCCTGCAGGAAACCAACCTCACTCCTGAACATTTTATGCTAAAGCCATTATGAACCAAAGTCAAAAGATTCAAACTAATCCAAGTATTTAGCTGGTAGAAGATTTACAACCTGTCTTGTGATTTGGACAGAGCTCGCTAATTCTTCGAAGGTTGCTAATCCTTCCTTGAAAGGACAACTGAATGTCAGAGAGGTCAAGAAACTTGCCCCAGGTCACATCACAAGGTAACAGACAGGACTAGACTAGAATAGCCAGGGCAACTGGCTCCAGTCCAATGTTTCTGTCACTAAATCACAGCAGCATAATGGCCAGTGAGATGAAACTGCCCTAAAAAAAGCTATTATATTCAAAGCAGTGTGACAGAAAAGTGTACAGTACTTTTAGAATTGTATCTAGACTGTCTTAACCCGCTGAGATACTGGTGGTAATCACTTGCCTCCAACATTATTTTTGTAGGTGTTGTAGATCTCTTTTACCCGTCTGTAGCGGAAGGCCAACTTTCTCATCCAGTCCACGCCACCCCGTACACCAGTTGCCAAGCATAAATTAGCACTGGTTGCTGCAGCAGGAAAGCCATCTGTTCCAAAGTTATATGTGCTATTTAGATGCAAGAAAAGCCCAAAGTTAACCGAACAGAAAGTTCATCTTAATTAGGTAAGCAATTAAACTATAAAAGGTCACTTCACATTCAAGGGTGCTCACCTTAGGTCCTGTCCATTATCATCTGAAGAAACATCATCTATATGGACTTGGTCACATTCCTAAAATGCAATTAAAATGATACACGTCAAATTTTTAAGAGCACCTAAATTTTTGTTTGATTTTGTAAAACCATAGATAGCTATTTTTAAAAGCACCTTAATTGGAGTGTTTTTTTTTTATGTCAATCAGTAGGTGGCAGTCTTGTAAAATTGACATTTTTACCTACTTAGGGTCCTCTCCTATAAGAAAGAAGCAATGTGGTTCAGGACTACTGCTATTCAGCTTCAGAAAACACATTTTTGTGTTTAGAAAGGAAAGTGATTGAAAACAATTAGCATATGTGTTCCATAAACCTCAGGTACCTTAAGCCATCGTGCTGCTCAGAGCTGATTCACTCAGTGCCTAAGCATAACTGAAACCAGACATTTTGGTAAATGTAACATGCTAGAAAAATTAAACCTGATGCTAACTGCCAATGAAATTATGACCTCTGATTGCTGTTGAGCCACACACCAACACAGCCTGAGGCCAGTGTGCTGAGGAGCCCAGACAAAAAAAATCCGTTACTGGTTTCCATTTATTTGAGAGATCTGAGTTTTATTCTGTATGTGTGTGTGTGTGTGTGTGTGAGTGTACACATGTGTAGGATAAAAAACCATGAGATACTTCGAAACCTAAATAATCAAACCATGTGCTTTTTTCACTGTTTTTTTTAAAGTACATTTTTAGTGTTATTTTTAGCTGTTTTACTATTACATATTCACCTTATGTATTGGATTTATATTATGGCATAATGTTATTTTGAACAGACCTGATGTTTAAATCCCAAACTGAGTAAACTATTGAGAATAGGAAGCCATGCTTATGGGCTAAAGCACTATTGGACTCCGTTTCTGCACCTGTTTGCAGACATATTGGAGCATCCGTATATCTTACCACCATATCCCCAGACGAATTGTGGGAAGAACAGGCACTCGATAAACATTTGTTGAATGAATGAATGAAGGCATATTAATGTGGAAGCAAACAACGACTCTAGTCCAGAAACCTAACACCCCCACTTGGCTGCTTTCATATTTCAGTCATGTGCCTCTCTTTGCAGTCGGGCTCCAAATACCCCAGAGGCCTTTATTGTACTTATTTCTATTAACGTTTTAGTTTAAAAATATTATTAAAAGAAATTTCCAGGCACACATCCTGTATTCTAAAAGGTTCTTTTGACTGAAACTCTAAGTCATGTTTCAAATAGAGTTAATTTCATCAACTCTAGCCCATCTCTCTAGCACTTAGAATCAACTTCATAACAAAGATGACACGTAGAAAGCGCTACAATAGAAGGTATATTTTTATGTTGCTGGTTCCTACTGAACAAACTCTTCTCTCTCCATGGATTTGTGAGGAAGGGAGGAGGAGATAGAAGTGGAAAGAAACTCAAACCAGCTGTTTCTTAACAGAATTAAAATCATGACCCCCAACCTCTTCTCTAAAGCATCTATTTTCCAGGCAGCCCTCTCCCAGCAAGCAGCAAGTTCCAAAGAGGAAAAGACTTTGACCTTGTAACCCTCCCCTGCTCTCCTGAGCTCCATAACCTCAGATAAGAGAGAAGGAAAAGCAGGTCTAGAGCCCTCACATGCTGACTGTGAATTTAACATTTTAAAAACAGGTCATTCTTGGAAAACGTGGTTGGAAACTTCTCATTTATTAATGTAATCTTATTTTAGAAGATGAATGATGGTTGCTTGTTTTCAACAACATACTTATTTGAGGTTTAAAGAGTTACTAAATCATAAGTAGAAATTTCTGATATTTAACCAGATATGCAATTTGTATGTTGTTCGTAAACTTCTTTCGAGTGTGTGCTTAGTGTCAGGGCTGGGAGAAAAGGGGAAGGCCATAGCACCATGCTGCAGAAATTTTCTCTCTTGGGAGAATGAACAGAAAGGAGGAGGAAGTTGAGGAGCTAGTAGAAGAGGAAAATATATGTTCAAAAGAGTTTAACTCAAGGAATCAAAACTGACCTAGAAATCCTTAGTTACCTCTAAGGGTGGGAAGAGTTTTTTTGAAAAAGCAGGGTGTTAAGATGCTTTTCTTAAACTAATTTAGCAGTAAATCTTTATTACTAACAGAAAAGTCAGTTATCTTCTAACAACTGTTAATGACTCCATTATTGCTATTGTTCTTCCACATCCTGTATTTGTTTTCTCCTGCTAGCTTCATTTAAAATGTTTTGTTCCCAGGCTGCGGACTTCATTTGAAGTATTGTTCAGTCTCTAGCTTAGCTCTTAGTGTCAACACCTTCAAGCTTTTACCTGCAGAGAGCAAACTCACTTCATAGTGACTTGATTAAAGCAAAGGTTTGTGTAGTGACAAGGAAATCCCCATTCTTTATCAGGAGAATTTTTGTAGAATGATTTTAATTAAATGAGATGTAAAAAGAGTAATTTTAAAGGGCCTCATTAGCACCTCTGGGAATGAAAAAAAATCATTAAAATGTCTATGTAAAATGCATCTCTGTAATTGTTGCTTAATTCACTTAATGAACAATAGAAAAATACTATATTGCACAAACTTCAAATACATAAAATACATACTAAGCGTTCATTATCTGTGTCTTTGCAGGAACCTACAAATAATGGCACAAAATGTCTTGAAAAGTATGTTTTTAAAAAATTGTTTTAAATCTTAATGAGAAACTATAATTTACTCTCTTGATGTTTACTTATTAATAAGTTTAATTCTTGAAAGAATGGAGAATGTTAAGATACTGCAATATTCCACAGCAGAACTGCACAATAAGTCCATTAGCTCTCCAATGAGAAACTGAACTTTCCTCCCATCAGATTCCTCAAACAGCCTCTTCCGTGGGGAGAAACTTGCCTCCTCCCATTTTCAGACACCATCTATCTAGCTTTTTGTTCGTCTTCTTAGGAGCTGAATTTTATGTTCTCATTTTTGCCTTTTGGACTTGGTTGTTTTTAGCTTCCGAATTTGTTTTAAACCCAGACAATGAGATAACTGAGGGAGGGTGCAGGGCCTGATTTCAGAGTCCATGGCTGAGGCGGGAGGGGCTCTGGGTCCCCCTGAACCAATAGCAGCAACCAGGTTTAAAGTCCCCCTGGAAGAATCTACAAAGACAAAAATGGAAGCTTAATATAGTTCCAGGTGCCAAAATATATTCCTAAAAACCCCAATTTGGTGCTCAATACAGAGAGTACAGAACATACATAATTATATTGGAAAATAAGATTTTATTCCCAAAACAGACTAAATGTGCTGAAAATGCACTTCTGAAATAGCCAAAAATATGTGATGGACTTTTAAGGTGATGAAATCATTATTAAATCCAAGTCTTGGTGCAGCATTCACATATCTAGGGGCCACTGCCAGTTCTGCATATTTTATGGGCTAATCTGTAGAAGGGTCTGAGATACCCAAGGATCCCTGCTGTGTTGGGGGACCTGGTCTGAGACTTCAGAGAAGACAGAGGTGGTGATTTCAAGGACTCCTGGAAGATTCTACACTCACACTAAACTAATGGGTGCCTTAGCTTAGAAAGTGGTCATTCATGTGACAAATTATTTATTAAGAGGCTGCTGTGTTCCAGGTACTGTTCTAGATGCTAATGATACAGCACTTAACACAACAGACAAAAGTCCTTACTGCCTTGAAACTAACATCTAGTGGGAGAGACACATAAGAAAATGTGTAAAATGTACATATGCTGGATGGTGGTAAGCACTAAGGAAACAGAATACAGTAGGGGAGGGAGAAATGCAATGCCAAGTGGGTGTGGGGCAGAGGAAAGAGCAAGTTCAAAGGCCGTAAGGCAGGAGAACCCTGGTGTAAGGAGGTAGGAGGAAGGAGCCAGGAGAGAGCAGAAGATGCGAAGAGTTCTCTGTGCCTGCAGATCCCAGGAAGGAGCAGGCTTTGCCAGGGAAGCAGTGGACACATTATCAGTCCTCACCCTCAAGGCACTTACATGGTTAAGGAGGAAAGAGAGAAGTTAACTAACTACATATGTGATAATTAAAATCGAGGTAAATCCTGTAGAACTTCCCTAGGATCCAAATGAACTTTGTCCTGCATTCTATTTAGCCAAAGAGAGTTGCAAAGGTCTGAAGAATTGAAATGATATTTTGCTAGATCAGGAGGGACAGCTTGGTCCACCACTTCTCCTTGTGGCTTTTGTGATTGAAACCAGCAAACCAATAAAATGGTGGCCTACTGGAGATGGTTCCTAATGACAGAGATGTGGTGACAAGAACAAAACAGTTTTTGGTCCCAGACTATCCATGCCGGACCTCTACCTTCAAATGGTGGTGGCGTGGGGTAGGGAAGGTGCAAAGAAACTCTGGTGGGGCTTGGTGACCAGGCCTCAGAGAGGTGAGGGGAAAAGAGCAACTTTTTGTTAATGGCATTCCCAAAGGGATGTCAAATTCAGCATCGTGTTTGCATAAGGGCTAAGAAGTCAACAGTAGAGGAATATATAATTAACCTTTCTGTTTAGCCAATTCTCACATATATATCTGTTACAGGTAGTTAGGCATGGGCGGGGGCAGCAGAGGGCTCTCCCTCATCCACTAGGCATGTCGGGTGATGGTCTGGCAATTATCACATTGTCTCTCTAAAAGTGATAAATTGGCAGCCAGTGCAGGGAGAGGCCATTTCCTGATGGTCCATACATGTTGCAGTAAGTGTTAACTGAACGCAGGCACCAAGGAGAAGCAATTTCCCAAATGGCGGAGTATGACCTTCTGGGGGCGCTCCGCTGGAAAAGGGAAGAAAGCCTCAGACGAGCATGTGTGCAGCTTCCTAAACACACTGCGCATGCTCACTTCCCAAGGGTAAGGGGGGCAGTGCGCATGCGGGCAGCCCACACTAAGGGAAGAAGCTTGGGAACGAGGCGATCATATAAAGTCCTAGGATCAAGGTTAAACTCTGCACTTGACCAAGATGCCGGCTTGGGTCTCTTCCAAGCGTACTTTCCTTTTTTCCTATTCTAAAGCCTTTTTCAATTAACTTCCACTCCTGCTCTGAAACTTGCCTCAGTCTCTTTTTCTGCCTTATGCCTCTCAGTTGAGTTCTTTCTTTTGAGGAGGTAAGAATTGAGGTTGCTGGTAACAGCAGCGAGTCCCTATGGGTCAGCATCAACCTCAATTCTTACCTTTCAGTGGTAACATATTTGGTGCCATGTGACTCAGATATTTGCCTCTGGTAACAGAGTCACATAGCACAGATAGATTATATGGAAGAACTAGGGCCAGTGCAAGGCAATGTTGTGATTATCCTCCACTAGAGAAATTTTACAATTAATTACCAAACTCGGATATTGCTAAAGTATCCAGCCCACTGTTCCCAGCCTGAGGTTGGTCTCTCTCTCTTCAGAAGACCTAAGACACCAGAGATGCACCACCCCTTGATAACCTGACTACCAAAGCATCACATCTAGGTACTATATATCCCTGGTAGAGGATATTCTTCCTTCCCCCACAGCAATGGCTTCTGCAGAAGGCATTCCTTACACTTCTTGTGGAGTTCCTGCAGAGGCAGGTGCTCAGTTTCTCTCACTTACACAGACTCCTAGTTCTTAAGTTGAATTTATGGTGAAAATGCAATATGATTTAATGTTACAATCCATTTTACAGATATGAAAAATGAAGATTCAGAAAAATTAAATAATGTGAGATAAATGCTGCGATGCTTATGCCTTTGACCTTTAACTTGCCATTTCGTCCCAGGCTCCCCAATTTCACACATTGTAGACAACTTCTCACTCTAGACACTGGTCATGACCTAGGTCCTTTGGGGCTTCAAAGTTGTTTTGAGCTTAAGGGACTCCAGCTCTATCTGCACCACTCCTACTCATGCTCTGTGTCTGTGGTCATGGACCCCTCTCCTTGTCTGGAGCATGGATGTGGGTACTCCATCCTATAGTGCAAACCTCAACCCTTCATGCCATCGCAGGCCTTTAAATGATTGCATTTCAAAGGAAAATGCTCCTGGAAAGAGAGCCATTGTGGTAATTGGGTGTCCGCCAGGTGTAGAGGGTAGAGAGTACAACTGTAGGTGGTGAGAGCGTAGATTTTAGCATGTCACACTGCCACAGCGTGTCCTAAGTAGAAGAGCGGGGGCCCAGGAACATGGATCAGGCCAGCGTCACAGCAGGGGAAGCTGAAATGAGGGCAGATGGCAGCAGTCAGAGGTGTGTTATGCCCGCAGGTACCAGCCTGCAAACCTCTGCTCTTCCACAATAGGCTCCTACAAGCATCTTTCAGTAAATATAAAAAATGAAATAACCATGGTCTACCTTCACCAGGCTTCCCCTTATGTGACACCACCCATGCTTCACAGAGGAGTAAAATAAATAAAATTAGAAGCTTCAGTGACTGCTGGCCCTCAGCTCACAGTCATGTAACTACTCACGGAGCTGGATTATAAAATGCTCACACGGATGGCTGGGGAAACTGCCAACACATGAAGTCCTGAATCCCAGTTCTGGTGTAGGTATAGGGAGGGGGCAGAAAACTGCATAGGGCACAATCTCACAGCCATGTAGAGAATGCACATTCGCTCTTAGAACTCTGGTTGCACTGTTATTCTGCCTTTTTGGTCCCTTCTGTCATTATTCTTGGCATCGAGACTCAAGCTGACCCTTTTCTGATCCATCATCATCTCTGGCCTTCTGGGGTTGGGTCACAGACATGTTCTTTTGGACCAATCCCTGGGAATAACTCAGATTTTGTACAGGGGCTCATATGCAAAATATTAAGTTATGGCAGAACTTTTCTGCAAATATTTATTCTGCTTTGATACTGTAGTGGTTGTACTTTCCCCCCAAGCCTTTCACTTGTACCATAATTATGTAAAAATACACCATACAATTCAAGCTAGTTTAGGAAAATTAATAAAGAGAATTAAGACAGTTACAATGAGTCTTATTATCTCTGCCAACACAGTGACGTAATAGCCAGGACACTGATGCTCTATACTTCTGAACATGAAACTGGGAATACAAACTTAAAGTAAACCCGAAGTCCTTGAATAAACAGAGACTCTGGGAAGACTCTGAGGCAGTTTGGATATAATAAAAGGGAACAATATGAAAAAGTTACAATATGTCTTCAGAGAAGTTGAGTTACACAAGCCCAAATCCTGCTGATCAAGGCTATAGTTTGCTCCATGTTCCAAATTTACCATCAGAAAACTAACAGCATACTGCCAACTAATTGTTTCAATACTTTCGATACTTTCCTTTACAAAGCAAAAATGGAAAGATAAAAGTTAGCAGAGAACTAGCTGTTTTCACTGTGTCTTTACATCAATGTGCCTATTGAGACCAGCTGGAGCTGGCCAAGGCAGAGGAAGTAATCACTGGGTTCTCTGTCCCCTTCCATCTGTGATTAGGCAATTCGATCCATGGCTCTGACTTCCCTATTGAACAATTTAGATACTTTCTGGATAACTGACATCTACAGGTCACTAAAAACAAGTATTCCTCTTATTTCTAAACATGAAATTGTTTATGTATACATGGGACATGGGTAGTTCTAGTACTTTAGTAACAAACTCACACAAATTGTCTGAAAGCAAATTTTGTCAAACCATCTGCGGCACTTAAAACTAATGCATATCTGTCTATGGACCAATCCATACTACCACCTTTCTCAAGAAAATTATACAAAAGGCCTTAGAGGGTGACCAGTGTTTTAAGTAACAAAGGCATTAAGGGAATGGTCTCCATGATGGTTTTTTGAAATAACTCCCGCCTCTCTAGATATTTTCATAACTAATTTGGAAAAGTAAGTAAAATAGGACATCTTCCGAACTTCCCTATGATTTAGAAGTTCTAAAGAGGGAGAGGGGGTAGTCAAGGAAGAAGCCAGTTAATGGGGCAGACTTGAAGAAACTGGCTTCCAACAAACTGACAATTCGATTTGGTATGTCAAGTGTGGGCTCCGTGGTAAAGAAATTATGTCCATGAATTAGTAAATTTGCAGGAACCTGGTTTTTCCTTGCATGTTTTTCTCTGTAAAGGAGACTGCCCAACTGATGTACTGTGTATTTATACTTACTGATGCAGAATAGTGCGATTCTATGGTGCTTTCTAAGGGCATGTCCCAGCCCTCACTGTTTTCAAATAGACCTCATGGAGCACTTAAGTGCTGCTAGGTGTCCTTCTGCCCAGTTTCACCAGCACCATGGACCCTCTGCAAGCCCTTGACTCCTGGAGATTGGGGTGGGGGGGGCATGTGGTTTGTAGCCCCTCCACACTGGAAATTGCTGGTAGACTCTGTCATCTCTGCTAGGGTGCACCTGGTGACCTCCTATTTCCCTGGCCTTCCCACCACGGCGCTTCCTTGCAGGAAAAAAAAAAAAAAATAGTGCAGATACCTGT
>PVKP010038072.1:0-21160 GCA_004027715.1 Plecturocebus donacophilus
AACTGCGGCGCCCACTCGCTCTCTGCGCCCTCACCGCGAGCCACAATCCCGAGCTGCTGCTACGCGGCCATTTTGGATCTCTCTCCGCCCGGTGATGAAATTTTTTTCTGTTTCTTAGTTTTCCTTTGGCGGACGCCCCTTCCCCTCAGAGCCAGACCTTCCCGGGTTCGCTGTGCTTGCTGTGAAACTCTCAGTCCTCAGCGCTTCCAATTGCTGTTTTCCTTGTGGGGATGGGACCAGCTGAGCCCGTCCGTCCCGTATACTCTGCACCGGGAAGCGCTGAGCCAGGCGCCGGCAAAAGAGCCGCGCCGGCCAAAAGAGTCGCGCTGGCGACCCGCGTGGCTTCTCTGCCGGGAGTCTCGCGGTCTGTGGGCAACAAAAATTCGTCGGAAAGTGCGGCGTCCACTGGTTCTCTGCACTTTCACTGGGAGCTACATTCCTGAGCTGTTGCTAGTCGGCCATCTTGGATCTCTCCTACTGCTTGACAACTTAAGAAAAATGCAGTGTGTTCTCCAAAGGATTATTTTAGCCTTATAAATACCTACTTTTTACAAAGTTTCACTTCAGGCTCAATGTGTTTTGTCTGTTATGGGTGAACTCCATGGGAGCATCTGAGAGGTGAAATTCCTTTATAACCGTCCTTTTGCCACTTAAGTTTTTAGCTTAGAAGTTTCTGAGTTGGAGTACAAGGAATGATCCACTGTGGTGTAGGAAGAAAATATTAGGGAAGAAAAGAAAAAATAAATTAAGCACAATCAGCACTTAATATGCAGACTGACACTGGTGGCTTCATTCAGTCCATCTGCATAGAAGGCTGTTGTATGCTGTAAGCAAAAATAAAATTCTAAGCCCCCAGCTGACTGAATGAATCCCTGCTTTTAACCTTTTAACCTAAAAAAAAAAAGAAAACGAGTTCAGATCATAATGGGAAGGCGGGATCAGACAAAACTGATTATACTCTCCTCCCTTTGAAATTGAAGCATAATTGACCAGCGTTAACATTAAAACAGAGATCTTAAAAGTGACAGTAGACACTCTTTGTAGCAATAAGATACCAAATTCCAACATGACTCTAGTATGGTATCACACACAGATAGCAGGCCCTGAGAAAAATGGAAGTATTTTACCCCAAAATACATTTATTTGATATATTTTTTATTTTTGTTTTTCATATTTTTAAACTTATTTGTTTGTAACTTTTTATTTGAGAAGTCGAATGATTAAGTTTTGACACATATCTCTAAAGGTTGACAGAAATTGCTTAGATAAAAGTTGAAGCCTGAATATGGGCAGTGTCATTATCCTAAAACATTGGAAGATGAATCCATCCATTTGATATCAATACTTCATTGCTTCCTAGGTTGTTTTCTGTTGTTGTTGTTCAAATAGAAAGTTTTAAAAGAACACATATGAGGGCTTTTAAATCCAAAGCAGTGAATTGTGTTCTCAAGGCTTTGCTCCGCTGAGGAAGCCCAGGTTTCTGTTGACAGTTTCTATTTTGTTCCTTCAACATTTATTTTAAGTTCCAGGGTACATGTATAGGATATGCAGGTTTGTTACACAGGTATGTATTCTTTTGAAGTGTTTGTTTATGTCCTTAGACCACTTTGTTATGTGGTTGTTTGTTTTCTTCTTGTAAATTTGTTTAAGCTCCTTGTAGAGTCTGGATATTAGACCTTTGTCAGGTGGATTAAAAAACCGTACACCTAAAATCATCCGATCTTTGACAAACCTGACAAAAATCAGCATTGGGGAAAGAATTCCTTATTTATTAAATGGTGCTGGGAGAACTGGCTAACCATATGCAGAAGATTGAAAATGGACCCTTTCCTCAGACCTCATACAAAAATTAACTTAAGATGGTTTAAACAGTTAAATGTAAAACCCAAAACTATAAAAACCCTAGAATAAAATCTAGGCAGTACCATTCAGGACATAGGCACAGGCAAAGATTTTATGACAACACACCAAAAGCAATTGCATCAAAAGCAAAAATTGACAAATTGGATCTGATTAAACTAAATAACTTCTCTATAGCAAAAGAAACTATCATAAGAATTGAACAGACAACAGAATGGGAGGAAATTTTTTCAGAGACCTGTGCAAGACTAGGAATGGGAGAATCCCCAAGGGTCCCCCAAAATGTCCCCACTGTGGTTCTATACTGAGGCAGGGAGCCATCTGTACATTTTGCAGAGGTAATTCTCAAATCCAAGGGGACCTCTACAAGACTTAGACTCTGGAACAAGCCAGCGCCAGCACCATAGCCCCAGTAGAGGCTGCAATTGCAGTGCCTAGGAGCAGTAAGATTACTCTACCACTCCTCACCAGACAACGCTCAGCACCAGCTTCTGGCCCACTGGAGACCAAATTTATGACCTATTGATGTCACTGAAAAAAGTGAGAGAAAGCAAACTACTTGGTAAACATATTTCAGGATATTGTGCACAAAAACTTCTCCAACTTTCCTAGAGAGGCCATCATTCAAATCCAGGAAATGCAGAGAATCCCTGTGGCATACTATACAAGATGATCATCCCTAAGACACATAGTCATCAAATTCTCCAAGGTTGAAATGAAAGAAAAAACGTTAAATGCAACTAGAGAGAAGGGGAAGGTCACCTACAAAGCTTTCAGCAAAAACGCTACAAAGCAAAACAGATTGGGGGTCTATATTCAGCATTTATAAAGAAAATAAACTCCAACTTCTTCAGACAAGTAAATGCTAAGGGAATTTGTTATCACCAGACTTCCCTTACAAGAGATCTTTGAGAGAGTGCTAAATATGGAAAGAAAAAGCCATTACTGCCCACCACAAAAACATATTTAAGTAATGGACCATTGATGCTATAAAGCAATCACACAATTAAGTCTGCATAATAACCAGCTAACAACATGGTTAGAGAATCAAACTCACCAATATAAATATTAACCTTAAATATAAATGGTGAAAATGGTCCAATTAAAAGTCACAGATTGGCATGTTGGATCAAGAAGCAAGGCTCAATGGTATGCTATCTTCAGGAGACCCATCTTACATGCAGTGATACCCATAGGCTTAAAGGGATGGAGAAAAATCTACTAAGCAAATGGAAAACAGAAAAAAGCAGGAATTGGTATTCTAATTTTAGGCAAAACAGACTTTAAACCAACAGCAATCAAAAAAGGGCATTACATAATGGTAAACAGTTCAGTTCAGCAAGAAGACTTAACTATCCTAAATATATATGCACCCAACACAGGAGAACCCAGATTCATAAAGCAAGTTCTTAGAGAACTATGAAGAGATGTAAATAACCACATAACAACAGTGGGAGAGTTTAACATCACATTGACATTATTAGGCAGACCACTGAGGCAGAAAACTAACAAAGATATTAGGGACCTGAACCTGACAGTTGACCAAGTGGACCTAACAGAACTCTCCACCCAAAATCAATAGAATATGCATTCATGTCATCTGCACATGGCACATACTCTAAAATTGACCGTATAATCAGCCAAAAAAAAAAATCCTCAGAACATTAAAAAAACAAAAACAAAACCATACCAACTCCACCCTAGACCATAGTGCAATAAAATAGAGATCATACTAAGAACATCACTTAAAGCCATATAATTACATGGAAGTTAAAGAACATGCTTCTGAATGACTTTTGGCTAAACAATAAAATTAAGAAAGAAATCAAGAAATTCTTTGAAAGTAATAAGAACAAAGATACAACATACCAGAATCTATGTGAGACACCTAAGGCAGTGTTGAGAGGGAAATTTATAGTGCTAAACACCCACATCAAAAAGTTAGAAAGATCTCAAATTAACAACAACCTAACATCAAACCTGGAGGAACTAGAGAAACAAGAACAAACCAACCCCACAGCTAGAAGAAGACAAGAAATAACAAAAATCCAAGCTGAACTGAAGGAAATTGAGACACAAAAGAACCATACAAAAGATTAAGGAATTCAGCACTTGGTTCCTTGGAAGAAGAATACTATTTGTAGACCGCTAGAGACTACTATGGACACCTCTATGCACAAAAACTGATCTATGACCTAGAATAAATTAATAAATTATTTGAAACATCCCACCTCCCAAGATTAAACCAGGAAGAAATTGAATTGCTGAACAGACCAATAATGAGTTCCAAAGTAGAATTAGTAATAAAAAGTCTATCAACCAAAAAAAAAAAAAAAAAAAAAAAAGCCCAGGACCAGATGAATTCACAGCCAAATTTTACCTGTTGTATAGAATTGCTGTTGGCCAGGTGTGGTGGCTCATGCCTATAATCCCAGCACTTTGGGAGGCTGAGGCAGGCAGATCACGAGGTCAAGAGATCGAGACCATCCTGGTCAACATGGTGAAACTCCATCTCTACTAAAAATTGAAAAAAAAAATTAGCTGGATGTGGTGGTGCACTCCTGTAGTCCCAGCTACTTGGGAGGCTGAGGCAGGAGAATTTCTTGAACCTGGGAGGAGGACGTTGCAACGAGCCAAGATCACACCACTGCACTCCAGCCTGGTGACAGAGCAAGACTCCATCTGAAAAAAAAAAAAACCTGCTGGTACCATTTCTTCTGAAACTATTCCAAACAATTGAGGTGGGAGAACTCCTCCCTAACTAATTCTATGGGTCAGTATCATTCTGATAGTAAAATCTGGCAGAGGCACTACAAAAAAAGAAAACTTTATGCCAATATCCTTGATAAGCATAGATGCAAAAATCCTCAAGAGAATACTAGCAAATCAAATCCAACAGCACATTAAAAAGCTAATTTACCATGATTAACTAGGCTTTTTTCCTGGAAAGCAAGGTTAATGCAACATATGTATATAAACAAATGTGATTCACCACATATAAAGAACTGAAAACAAAAAAAACCACATAATCATCACAATGGATGCAGAAAAATCTTTTTATAAAATTCAACATCTCTTCATATTAAAAACCTCAACAAACTAGGCACTGAAGGAACATACCTCAAATTAATAAGAGCCATCAGTGATCAACCCACAGCCAGTATCATACAGAATGGGCAAAAGTTGGAAGAATTCTCAAGACATGGAGCAAAACAAGGATGCTCACTCTCACCACTTCTATTCAACATGGTACTGTGAGTCCTAGTCAGAGCAATCAGGCAAGAGGGAGAAATAAAAGGCACCCATATAGGAAGAGAGGAAGTCAAGCTATCTGTTTGTAGATGATATGATTCTATAACTAAAAAACCCCATAGTCTCCTCTTAAAAGCTCATAGATCTGATAAACAACTTCAGTAAAGTTTCAAGAAACAAAATTAATGTACAACAATCAGTAGCATTCCTATACACCAACAACTTCCAAGCTAAGAGCCAAATCAAGAACACAATTCTATTCACAATAGCCACAAAAAGAATAAAATACCTAGGCATACAGCTAACCAAGGAGGTAAAAGATCCCTTCAATGAGAATTACAAAACACTGCTTGGGAATACTAGAGATGAAACAAGTAAATGGAAAAATATTCCACAATTGTGGATAGGAAGAATCAATACTGTTAAAATGGCCATACTGCCCAATGCAATTTACAAATTCAGTGCTATTCCTGTCAAACTGCCAATGACATTCTATGCAGAACTGGAAAAGCTATTTTAAAATTCATATGGAACCAAAAAAGGTGATCCTAAGCAAAAAGAACAAATCTAGAAACATCACGTTATCTAACTTCAAACTATTCTACAAGGCTACAGTAACCAAAACACAGCATGATACTGGTACAAAAACTGACGCATAGAGCAATGGAACAGAATTGCAAGCCCAGAAATAAAGTTACACACCTACAACCATCTGATCTTAGACAAAGTCAACCAAAAAAAAAGCAATGGAGAAAAGATTCCTTACTTAATAAATGTGCTGGGATAACTGGCTAGCCATATGCAGAAGATTGAAGCTGGACCCCTTCTCCACACCACATACAAAAATCAACTCAAAATGAATTAAAGACTTAAATTTAAAACCTAAAACTATAAAAACCCTAGAAGACAATGTAGGAAATACCATTCTGGACATAGGCCTTGGCAAAGATTTCATGACGATGATGTCAAAAGCAATTGCAACAAAAACAAAAATTGACAAATGGGACCTAATTGAACTAAAGAGGGTCTGCAAAACAAAAGAAACTTTCAACAGTGTAGCCTACAGAATGGAAGAAAAATTTTGCACACTATGCATCCAAAAAAGGCCTAATATCCAGAATCCATCAGGAGCTTAAATTAACAAGCAAAAAACTACCCATTAAAAAGTGGGGAAAGGACACAAACAGACACTTTTGAAAAGAAGACATGTATATGGCTAACAAGCATATAAAAAATGCCCCAAATCACTAATCATTAGAGAAAAAAAAAAATCAAAACCATAATGAGATACTATCTCACCTCACTCAGAATGGCTATTATTAAAAAGTTAAAAAAATAACATGCTGGTGAGGTTGCAGAGAAAAAGGAATGCTTATACACTGTTGGTGGGAATGCAAATTAATTGAGCCATTGTGAAAAGCGGTATGGTGATTTCTCAAAGAACTTACAACAGTACCATTCTGCCTAGCAATCCCATTATTGGGTATATACCCAAAGGAATATAAATCATTCTACCAAAAACACACATGTACATGTATGCTCACTGTAGCACTATTCACAATAGCAAAGATATGAAATCAACCTAAATGTCCATTAACAGTAGACTAAGAAAATGTGGTACATTTACACTATGGAATGTTACACAGCCATGAAAAAGAATGAGATTGTCCTTTTCAGCAACATGGATGCAGTTGGAGACCACTATCCTAAGCAAACTAACACAGGAACAGAAAACCAAATACCACATATTCTCACTTATAAGTGAGAGCTAAACATTGAGTGCATATGGACACAAAGAAGGGAATAACAGACACCAGGGTAGAGAGTGGAAGAAGGGAGAGGATAAAAAAACTCCCTATCAGTACTATGCCTATTACCTGGGTGATAAAATAATCTGTACACCAAACATCCATGATACACAATTTACCTTTCTAACAAACCTGCACATTTACCCCAAACCTAAAAAAAAAGTTTTAAAAAAAAGGTTATTGGAAATTTCCATTTGCAATTTTGAATGTATTCACTCCTTCCTTCAGTTCTGTCAGATTTTACATCATATATCTTGAAAATTTGTTGTTTGATGTTTACACATTTGGAATTCTTATGTCTTCTTAGTGAATTGATCCTTTTATCATTATGTAATGTCAATTTTTATCCTTTGTAATTTTTCTTGTTCCTAAGTCTACTTTGATATGAGTGTAGATTTTTTGTGCCATGAATAAATAAAAAGAAATTAAAAAAAATATTCTTCTATATTACATAATCTTAAATTTGTGTTCTGTGAATGTTATACCATGTACATAATACTTAAGTACAATAGTGGTTGTATAATATATGTAAAACATAATATATATGTATTATAGTGCTGGCAGGTTTATTATTTAAAAGTTTGGGCTGGGTGCGGTGGCTCACATCTGTAATCCCAGCACTTTGGGAGGCCAAGGCAGACAGGTCACGAGGTCAGGATATCGAGACCGTCCTGGCTAACACGGTAAAACCCTGTCTTTACTAAAAATACAAAAAATTAGTCAGGTATGGTGGCACACACCTGTAGTCCCAGCTACTCGGGAGCCTCAGGCAGGAGAATGTCTTGAACCTGGGAGGCGGAGGTTGCAGTGAGCCAAGATTGTGCCACTACACTCCAGCCTGGACAACAAAGCAAGACTCTGTCTCAGAAAAAAAAAGAAAAAAAGTTTGGAGACCATTTTTCTAAACTTTCATTCCTCAAACTATACTATAACTTATACTGTTTTCACGGAATGTAAATAGATACTATTAATAAATTAATAATGAAGGTTTTAATCATCTTAAGAGGATGGAAAATACTAGATTAATCAAAACTGGACATGTTGTTGCTGCATGACTTTTTGGAGCCTTTGATGTGCTAGTATATATGGTGACCCTCCAAGAGGGAGCACAATATACAATGTTGTCCAAGCTCCAGTTCTTGGAAAAGGTTTGTTAGCTTTATTTTGTGATCAGTCTGTGTGCCTCATGGTGGTCAGACTTGTGGGGAAAATGCCACATTTGGCTCCTTTTGTGTTTGTAACATCTTGTTAGAATCAAGTCACCAGTATGTCTTTCTTTATCATAAATAAAGAGCAGCTTTATTTTATGTTTGTGAAATAAGTGAAATTGCACTAGGCAGCTAATCAAATTCTGACCAGATTGCAGTGTGAATTCATTTTCTTAAATTAATCTAAAATAAATCTAAAACAATACCAAAATAGCACTTTATTTGAATGTCTAACCAAATAATGAGATAACTATGTATGTCTAGCTTCTGAATGATATTTTCATCAAAAAATTCTGAGTATTTTCATGTCACGTGTGAACATACCTGGATGAATTTTCTTCACTATTAATTTCTTCCTCTAAGTCTTATTTATTCTACTAGGTGATATCTTGAAGTAGCATTCCCCTTTTGCTCACTTTTTTCACTGCCTCATTTTAAACTCCCATCCTCTGTTACCTGCTTTTGTATGATAGCCTCATAACTGCTTTCTAGGCTACCTTACTATTTCTCATTAGAGAAACCTGGTCACTAGAGTTATTTGAAAATAACATAAATGATTCATATCAGTTTCTTGTTTAAAACTTTTCACTGCACAGCATACTGTCCAAATTCTAGGATATGGTTCAAACACATAAGACCCTTAAACATCTATCTCTAATCAAATGTTCTTGTGCTGCAGAGGCTGAAAAATTAAAATGTACATTTCATAGACTCCCTTGCAGCTAGCATTCTGAATGTATGTAAGGTTAAACTAACCAGATGCACTTGTGTACGATATGGAAGGCAGAGTTTTTCTGAGGCAGCATTAACAAGGGTCTCAATGTCAAGTAACTAGCTTCTTCAGTGTTTAGAGGCAAGAGGTGGGGTATTACTTTTTCTGGTGTAGATTATAGCAGTTATGGTGTGATTATGCAGTGGCACCTGTATTGATTGCATCCGGATTGTGGTAGCTTTTAAATTATGGCAGTGGCTATATGCTTCTGGATTCAGAAGTGTCTTGATGTAGAGGAAATAGCAACTTCTTTGGTGGCCCAGTTTTGCAATTCAGCTTTGGAATTTACTCCAGGAAACTCAGCTTAGAAATGGTTTCTTCAGCTTTTCCAATGATTCTTAATGATTAAAAAACTGTAAGTGCTTAATTGTTTCTGAGTCTAAAGTTTGAGATAGACAAATGTAAGGGATGAAACACTTGGAGATTCGGGTCAGAAAGGACTTTGTATGGCTTGTCATATGGAAATTTGAATTTCTCTTATAAGTAATGGAGATCCATTATATAATTTTAAGTGATATTTTAAGATTTAAATTTTAGCTAGACCAGTACTACTCAAAGCAAGATCCACACATCAGTGGTGAACCAAGAACTATTTGCAATAGATATATAATAAATATAGAAATTAAGTATCTAAACATTTTTATAGTAATTTGACATTGCTGCCACTTCCAAGTGAGTAATCAGTTGAATTGGACAAACTATTAATCTGTTATTTATTGGAAATTTTTTTAAAAAAGAATAACATGGTACTGCTCTTTACTGCAGGTGGTTTGAGAAGCACTGAGCTAAATAATGCTGCAGGTTATGTGGAAGTTAAAATGAAGGGTATACACATGTTCTCAATTATAAGTGAAAGCTAAGCTATGGGTGTGCAGAGGCAAATAGGGTGGTATAATAGACACTGGAGACTCAGAATGGGAAAAGTCGGAAGTGGGGGTGAGGGGTGAAAAATCACTTATTTGGTATGGTGTATACTGTTTGGGTTATGAGTACACTAAAAGCCCAGACTTTATCACTGTACAATTCATTCATGTAACCAAAAACCACCAGTATCCCTAAAGCTATTTGAATAAAAAATTAACAAAAAATAAAATAAAGGCGTAAAGAAATAGGGAAATGTCTAGCCAGGGCAATATAGTGATTTCACATTTGATATACCACTATGGTCTGAACACATAGCAGAGAGTGATAAAATGTAAAGATAGAAAGCAAAAAAAGATACAGTCAACTCAGCTCTGAAAATAAGAAAATGGAACAGAAATGTGAAGCAGTGAGTAAAGTTGAAGTCCTGAGGTGCTGAGCTCCAGGCTGAGAAACAGAAGCAGCCATTCAGGATTTTAGTGTCTGTGAGGGATAAATTACTTCATGATGTTATGTTGGTACTAAATTCAGTGTTGTCCACAAACCTTTTTCTTTTAACTTTGATCTTGAAAGATAGTTTAGCTGGATACAGCTATGTTCTTTCAGCTCCCCCTTATCTTCTGGGTTAACCTCTTTTGGATAACGAATGTGACATCAGTATGTCTTTAATCTGTCTATTTTTTCCCAGATAGCTTTAAGATATTTTCTTGGCCTTTGGTGTACCACAGTTTCACTGTAGTGTCTCTGGCTGTATTTTCGGATTTCTTCTTATTTATCCAGCTTGGGATTTTGTATGGTTCTTAATGTCATTAGCTTTTAAAACACTGTCTCTCTTTCAGGCTCTGTATTCATTTCTTTTGGAAATTATATTAGAGACATGGTGAACATTCTTATTCTATTCTCTATGTCTTATCACTCTGCATTTACATATTTTGTTTTTTGTTTTTACTTTAAGTAATTTTTTAATACCACTCTTCTAAATCAGCAATACCCTCTTCTGCTATGTATAGTTTTGTTTGTCATATCCATTGATTTTCAACTTCAAAAACTTCTTCTGAGAGTTTTGCTTCACTGGTTTTCAAATCTTTCTATGTTCTTTTCTTGATAATAGTATATCCCTTTTCATTATTTTCAATTTTATATGAGAAAGGATCTCACCCTGTGGCCCAGGCTGGAGTGCAGTGGCATGATGCCAGTTCACTGCAGTCTCAAACTCCCAGGATCAAGTGATACTCCTACCTCAGCCTCATGAGTAGTTGGGAACACAGCCACACACCACCATGCCTGGCTAATGTTTTTTTTAAAAAATCTTGTGAATGTATAGTACACGTATATATTTATGGTGTGCATGAGATGTTTTGATACTGGCATGTAATGTGAAATAAACACATCATGGAAAATGGGGTATCCATCCCCTAAAGCATTTATCCTTTGAGTTAGAAACAATACAATTACATTCTTTATTTTCAAATGTACATTAAGTTATTATTGACTGTAGTCACCCTGTTGTGCTATCAAATAGTAGGTCTTCTTTATTTTTTCTATTTTTTTGTACCCATTAACCATCTCCACTTCACCTAACACACCCATTACCCTTCCCAGTCTCTGGTAACCATCCTTCTACTCTCTATGCCTATGAGTTCAATTGTTTTGATTTATAGATCCCACAAATAATTAAGAATATACAATATTTATCTTTCTGTGCCTGGTTTGTTTCACTTCGCATAATAAGCTCCAGTTCTATCCATGTTGTTGCATATGAATGGATCTCATTCTATTTTAGGCTGAATAGTACTCCATTGTGCATATGTACCACATTTTCTTTATCCATTCATCTGTTAATGTATGCTTACATGCTTCCAAATCTTGGCTATTGTGAACAATGCTGCAAAAAATGTGGGAGTGCAGGTATCTCTTCGATATACTGATTTCCTTTCTTTGGGGTATATACTCAGCAGTGGAATTGCTGGATCCTATGGTAGCTAAATTTGAAGTTTTTTGAGGAACCTCCAAACTGTTTTCTATAGTGGTTGTAATAATTTACATCCCACCAACAGTACACAAGGGTTCCCTTTTCTCCCCATCCTTGCCAGCATTTGTTATTGCCTGTCTTTTGGATATAAGCCATTTTAATTGGAGTGAGATGATACCTCATGTAGTTTCGATAGGCATTTATCTGATGATCAGTGATGTTGAACACTATTTTGTATGCCTGTTTGCCATTTGTATTTTTTCTTCTGAATGTCTATTCAAATCTTCTGCCCATTTTTTAATTGTATTATTAGGTTTTTTTTTCCTATAGAACCATTTGAGTTTCTTATATATTCTGGTTATGAATCCCTTGTCAGATGGATAGTTTGCAAATATTTTCTCCTATTCTGTGGGCTCTTTCTTCATTTTGTTGATTGTATCCTCTGCTGTGTAGAAGCCTTTTAACTTGATATGATCTAATTTGTCCTTTTTTCTTTGGTTGCCTGTGCTTGTTGGGTATTGGTCAAGAAATCTTTGCCCAGACAAATGTCCTGGAGATTTTCCCCAATGTTTTCTTGTAGTAGTTTCATAGTTGGAGGTCTTAGATTTAAGTGTTTAGTTCATTTTGATTTGATTTTGTATATGGCAAGGGATAGAGGTCTAGTTTCTTTCTTCTGCAGTGTATGTTCTTGGCATCTTTCTTGATAATGAATTCACTGTAGGTATGTGGATTTGTTTCAGGGTTCTTTATTCTATTTCGTTGGCTTATGTTTCTGTTTTTTTGTGCCAGTACCACACTGTTTTGATTACTGTAGCTCTATAGTGTAATTTGAAGACAAGTAATGTTTTGCTCTTTTTGCTTAAGACAGCTTTAGCTATTCTGGTACTTTTGTGGTTCCATATAAATTTTATGATTTTTTCTATTTTTATGAATTATCTACTGGAAATAGAAATCCTTTTAAAATTTTATTTTCATATTGTTCACTGTTGTCATATATTAGTTTGGTGCAAAGGTAATTGCAGTTTTTGCCATTGCTCTCAAAGGCAAAACCCGTAATTGTTTTTGCACCAACCTAATAGAACTGCTACTGATTTTCATATGTTGATTTTGTATCTTGTGACTTTACTGAATTTGTTTATCAGATATAATAGTATTCTCGTGGAGTCTTTAGGTTTCCCCAAATATAAGATCATGTCATCTGCAAACAAGGATAATTTGACCTCATCCTTTCCAATTTGAATGGCCTTTATATCTTTTCTCATCTGATTTCTCTAGCTGGGACTTTCAGTACTATGTTGAATAACAGTGGTGGCAGTGGGCATCTTTGTCATATTCCAGATTTTAGAGGAAAGACTTTCAGTTTTTCCTCATTCAGTATGATACTGGTTGTTGGTCTGTCATATTTGGCTTTTATTATGTTGATATATGTTCCTTCTATCCCCAGTCTTTTGAGTGTTTTTATCATGAAGGGATGTTGAATTTTATCAAATACTTTTTCAGCATCAACTGAAGTGATCATGTGACTTTGATCCTTCATTGTGTTGATATGAGGTATCACATTGATGGATTTGTGTATTTTGAACCATCCTCACATCCTTGGGATAAATCTCACTTGGTCATGATGAATGACCTTTTAAATGTGTTGTTGAAATTGGTTTGCTAGTATTTTGCTGAGGATAATTCCATCAATATTCATCAGTGATATTGGCCTGTAGTTTTCTTCTTTTGATGTGTCTTTGTCTGGTTTTGGTATAAGGGCAACTGTTCTCATAGAATCAGTTTGGCTGTATTCCCTTTTCCTTTATTTTTTTGGAATAGTTTGAATAAGAGGGACAGTGGGGGGTGGGGAGTTGGGGGGAGATAGCATGGGGAGAAATGCCAGATATAGGTGAAGGGGAGGAAGGCAACAAATCACACTGCCACGTGTGTACCTATGAAACAATATTGTATGTTCTTCACATGTACCCCAAAACCTAAAATGCAATAAAAAATAAAATTAAAAAAAAAAGATTGGCATTAATTCTTTAAATGCTTCATAGAATTCAGCAGTAAAGCCATTGGGTCCTGAGATTTTCTTTACTGGGAGACTTTATTATAGCTTTGATCTTATTACTTGTTATTGGTGTTTTCAGGTTTAGGATTTCTTCATGGTTCAATCTTAGTAGTTTGTATGCCTCCCAGCATTTTTCTATTTCTTCTGGATTTTCCAAATTATTGGTATATCATTGCTCACAGTAGCCACTAAAGATCCTTTGAATTTCTGCAGTATCAGTTATAATGTCTCCTTTTGAATTTCTGATTGTATTTATTTGGATGTTTTCTGTTTTCTTAATTAGTCAGGCAACAGTTTTGGCAATTATGTTTAACTTTTCAAAAATCAACTTCTTTTTCATTGATCCTTTGTATTCTTTTTTCATTTCAATTTCATTTATTTCTGCTCTGATCATTATTATTTCTTTTCCTCTACTGATTTTTAGGATTTGTCTTCTCTTTCTTTTCTGTTTCTTTAAGATGCATCATTAGATTGTTCATTTGAAGTTTTTCCCCCTTTTTGATGTAGGCACTTACAGCCATAAACTTCCTTCTTAGTATTGCTTTCGCTGTGTGCCATAGGTTTTGGTGTGTTGTGTATTCATTATCATTTGTTTCAAGAAATTTTTCAATTCCCTTTTTAATTTCTTCATTGACCCATTGGTCATTCAGAAGCATAATTTCCATGTATTTGTATAGTTCCCAAAATTCCTCTGGTTATTGATTTCTAGTTTTATTGCATTATAGTCACAGAAGATACTTTATAGCATTTCAATTTTTTGGAGTGTTTGAATACTTGTTTTGTGAACTAACATATGATCTATTCTTGAGAATGTTCCATGTGCTGAGGAAAAGAATCTGTATTCTGTAGCTGTTGGATGAAATATTCTGTAAATATCTATTAGATCCATTTGGTCTATAGTGCAGATTAAGTCTGATGTCACTTTGTTGATTTTGTGTCTGGAAGATTTGTCCAATACTGAAAGTCGGATGTTGAAGTCTCCAGCTATTATTGTATTTGGATCTATTTCTCTCTTTAGCTCTAATAATATTTCCTTTATGTATCTGGGTGCACCAGGGTTGCATGCATATATATTTACAGTTGTTTTATCCTCTAGCTGAATTCACCCCTTTATCATTATGTAGTGACCTTCTTTGTGTCTTTTTATAGTTTTTGTCTTGATATCTATTTTGTCTGATGTAAGTATAGTGACTCCTGTTCTTTTTGGTTTCCATTGGCATGGAATATCCTTTTCCATCCATTTATTTTCAGTCTCTGTGTGTCTTTATAGGTGAAGTGTGTTTCTCGTAGGCAACAGACCAGTGGATCTTGTTTTTTCATCCATTCAGCCACTCTATGTGTTTTGATTGGAGAGTTTAGTCTATTTACTTTCAATGTTATTATTGATAAGTAAGGACTTACTCCTGCTATTTTGTTATTTGTGTTCTGGTTATTTCGTGGTCTTCTCTTCCTACATTCTGTACTTCCTGTCTTCCTCTGAAGGTAATTTTTCTCTGGTAATATGATTTAGTTTCTTGCTTTTTATTTTTGTGTATCCATTGTATTATTTTCATTTGAGGTTTCCATGAGGCCTGCAAATAGTATCTTATAACCCCTTATTTTAACCTGATAAAAACTTAACACTATTTGCATAAACAAGTAAGCAAAAAGAAAATAAACAACACCTCTACGCCTTCACTTTATCCCCCTATGTTTTTAGATTTTGTTGTTTCTATATATATCTTATTGTACTATGTCTTGAAAACTCATTATAGTTATTATTTTTGATTGGTTCATCCTTTAGTCTTTCCATTTAGAGTAAGAGTAGTTTACACACTACAGTTACAGCATTATAATATTCTGTGTTTTTCTCTGTACTTACTATTACCAGTGAGTTTTGTACCTTCAGATGCTTATTTATTGCTCATTAATGTCTTTTCCTTTCTGACTGAAGTACTCCTTTTAACATTTCTTAGGAAAGATCTGGTGATGAAATCCCTCAGCTTTTGTTTGTTTGAAAAGTCTTTATTTCTCCTTTATGTTTGAGGGATATTTTCACTGGATATACTATGCTAGGGTTTAAGTTTTTTTTTCTTTCAGCACTATAAATACATCATGCCACTCTCTCTTGGCTTGTAAAATTTTCACTGAAAAGTCTGCTGTGAGGTATTGGAGATTTTAATATTTTTAGAGAGTTTATATGCAATTTTATGACATAAATTTCAAAATAACAATATTCTTATTTATGTTTCATTCTGATTCTTATTCATAGTGGCTTATGGTCTTGTATTCATTGGAATTTTTATTGTAAGCTCTTGCTTTGTATAAAGGAAGGGATCTTTCTGTGTGGAAATTATGCATAACCCATATTGAGGAAAGGACTTGTCAGAGAATTCTTATATTTTCCCTTCCAGGCCTCCTGAAGTAAAATGAACCTGAAACCACTTTTCCACTTTAAAAGATACTTTATTAATAAATAATAACTGTATATATTCATGAGTATAAAATGATGCTTTAATACATATATACATTCTGAAATCAGCAAATTGGCCTAATTAATGTATCAATCACATCATACACATATCATTTATTGTTTGTGGTAGAATTGTTTTTCATTAAAAAATGTTTATTTTATATTTGGAAATGTACAAGGAAATTATTATTGACTATAGTCACATTGCTGTGCTATCAAATACTAGATCTTATTTATTCTTTCTACTTTTTTGTACCCATTAACAATAACCACCTTCCCCCATGACCCCACTACTTTTCCCAGCCTATGGTAACCATCATTTTACTCTGTATCTCCATGAGTTCAGTTGCTTTCATTTATAGCTTCCACAAATAAGTGAGAACTTGTGATGTTTGTCATTCTGTGCCTGGCTTATTTCACTTAACATAGTAACCTCCAGTCCCATCCATGTTGTTGCAAATGACAGGATCATTCTGTTAAAATGATCCCCATTTTATCTGGGGTGAGGTGATATCACTTAGTAATTTTGATTTGCATTTCTTTGATGATCAGTGATGTTGTGCACCTTTTCATATGCTTGTTTGCCATTTGTATATTTTCTTCTGAGAAATGCCTATTCAAATATTTTGCTCATTTTTTAATTGGATTAGTAGATTTTTTTCCCATAGAACTGTTTGAGTTTCTTATATATTCTGATTATGAATCCCTTGTCAGATGGATAGTTTTCAAATATTTTCTCCCATTCTGCAGGTTGTGTCTTCACTTTGTCTTTCCTTCTCTGTATACAAGCTTTTTAACCTGATATGATCACATTTGCTTATTTTTGCTTTGATTGCCTGTGTTTGTGGAGTATTGCTTGAGAAATTTTTTCTCAGACCAACGTCCTGGAGACTTTCCCCAATGTTTTCTTATAGTGGTTTCATAGTTTGAGGTCCTATATTTAAGTGTTTAATCTATTTTTATTTCATTTGTGTATATGACGAGAGATAGGAGTCTAGTTTTCTTCTCCATATGTATATCCAGTTTTCCCACCACCATTAATTGAAGAGATTGTCTTTTCTCCCGTTGTATATTCTTGGACCTTTGTCAAAATGAGTTCACTGTAAGTGTGTGGATGTGTTTCTAGATTATCTGTACAGTTCCATAGGTCTATATACCTGTTTTTTCTTTGTTTGTTTGTTTTTTGCTACTACAATACTGTTTTGATTACTATATAGCTCTGTAGCATAACTTGAAGTCAGGTATATTATGGCTTTTATTATATTAATGTATGTTCCTTCTATACCCAGTTTTTTGAGGGTTGTTATCATTCTTCCACTTTTGTTCTTTTTTCTTAGGACAGCTTTACCTATTCTGCGTCTTTTGGGATTCCATATAAATTTTAGAATTGCTTTTCTATTTCTGTGAAGAATGTCTTTGGTGTTTTGATAGATATTGTATTGAATCTATAGTTTTCTTTGGGTGAAATGAAAATTTTAACAATATCTATTCTTCCAATTCATGAACCTGGAATAGCTTTACATTTCTTGGTGTCCCCTTCAATTTCTTTCATCAGCATTTTACGGTTTTTATTATAGAGATGTTTTACTTCTTTGCTTATTTTCTACATATTTAATTTTAGCTATGGGTATTGTAAATTAGATTACTTTTTATTTCTTTTTCAGATTGTTCAGTGTTGGCATATAGAAATGCTACTGATTTTTGCAGGTTGATTTTGTGTCCTGTGACTTTACTGAATTTGTCTCCCAGTTCTCATGGTTTTCTTGTGGAATCTTTATGTTTCTCCAAATATAAGATTATATCATCTGTAACCAAGGATAATTTGACCCCTTCCTTTCCAATTTGGGAAAATTTCTTTCTCTTGTCTGATTGCTTTAGCTAGGACTTTCAGTAATATGTTCAATGACAGTGGGGACAGTGAGCATCCTTGTCATGTTCCATATCTTACAGGAAAGATTTTCAGTATTTCCTATTCAGTATGCTGCTTGTTGTGGGTCTGTCATATATGGCTTTAATTATGTTAATGTATGTTTCTTCTATACCCAGTTTTTTTAGGGTTATCATAAAAGGATGTTGAATTTTCTCAAATGCTTTTTTCAGCATTAATTGAAATGATCATATGGTTTTTCTCCTTCATTCTGTTGGTATGAGGTATCACACAGATTGATTGGCATATAGTGAACCATCCTTATATCCCTCAGATAAATCTCACTTGGTCACGATGAATGATCTTTTAAAAATGTTATGGAATATAGTGTGCTTGAATTTTGTTAGGAATTTTTTAATCAACACTAATCAGAAATATTGACCTATAGTCTTCTGGTTTTGGTGTGTCTTTTTTTCTGATTTTGGTATCAAATTAATACTGGTGTTGTAGAATGAGTTTGGCAGTATTCACTTCTCTATTTTCTGGTCTAGTTTTAGTAGGATTGGTGTTAGTTCTTTAAATCCTTGGTAGAATTCAGTGGTAAAGCCATTTTGTTCCAGGCTTTTATTTGCTCAGAGATTTTTTTATTATAGCTTTGATCTTATTACTTGCTATTGGTCTGTTCAAGTTTTGGATTTTCTCATGGTTCAATAATGGTAGGTTGTATGTTCTAGGAATTTATCCATTCCTTCTAGATTTTCCAATTTATTGGCATATAGTTGCTCATGGCAGCCACTAGTGATCTTTTTAATATCTGTGGTATCAGTTGTAATAGCTCCTTTGTCATCTCTGATTTTATTTATTTGGGTCTTCTCTTCTTTTTTTCTTAGCTTGGCTAAAAGTTTGTTGACTTTGTTAATCTTTTCAAAAATCAACTTTTGTTTTATGTTTTATATTGTTTCATTATAATTTTATTTACTTCTGCTCTTACTTTTATTTATTTTCTTCTACTAATTTTGGGTTTCGTTTGCTCTTGCTTTTCTATTTTTTTTTTTTTTTTGAGTTGTAGTCTCCTCTATTGCCAGACTGGAGTCCAGTGGTGCAATCTTGGCTCACCACAACATCCACCTCCCATGTTCAAGCAATTCTCCTGCCTCAGCCTCCCAAGTAGCTGTGATTACAGGCGCACACCACCACGCCCAGCTAATTTTTGTATTTTTAGTAGAGACACTGTTTCACCATGTTGGCTAGGATAGTCTTGATCTTTTGACCTCATGATCCACCCACCTCAGCCTCCCATGGTGCTGGGATTACAGGCGTGAGCCACCATGCCTGGTGTTCTAATTTTTTAAGATGCAGCATTAGGTTGTTTATTTAAGGTTTTCCTACATTTTTTGTGTAGGCACTAATTACTATAAAATTTCTTATTAGTACTGCCTTCGTTGTGTTCCACAGGTTTTAGTATGTTGTGTTTGCATTATTTGTTTTAAGAAAATTTTAAATTTCCTTGTTTATTTTTTAATTGACCCACTGGTCATTCAGGAGCACATAGTTTAATTTCCATGTGTTTGTATCATTTTCAATATTTCTTTTTTTTATTTCTAGTTTTCTTTCACTGTGGTCAAAGATGTTTGCTATTATTTCAATTTTTTGAAAGTTTTAAGACTCATTTTGACCTAACATATTGTTTATACTTGAGAATGATCCATGTCCTCGGGGGAAAAAAATGTGTATTCTATAGTTGTTGGATCAAATGTTCTGTAAATATCTATTAGATCCATTTGGTCTATAGTGCAGATTAAGTTCAATGTTACTTTGTTGATTTTCTGTCTAGAAGATGTTTCAATGCTGAAAGTGAGATGTTGAAATCTCCAGTTTTTATTGTATTGGGGTATATCTTGTTAGCTCTAACAATATTTCCATTATATATCTGGGTGCTCTAGAGTTGGGTACATACATATTTACAATTGCTATATTCACTTGCTGACTTGACCCTTTTACATTATATAATTACTTTCTTTCTCTCTTTTTAAAGATTTTGTCATGAAATCTATTTTGTCTTAATATAGCTATTCCTACTCCTTTTTTATTTCCATTGGCAAGGAATATCTTTCTCAATTTCTTTGTTTTCAGTCTATGTGTGTGTTTATAGATGAAGTTTCTTGTAGGCAACAGATCATTAGGGTTTTTTTTTTTCATCCATTCAGCCACTTTATGTCTTTGATTGGATAATTTCATCTATTTACATTCAATGTTATTATTGATAAGTAAGGACTTACTCTTGCCATTTTAAAAATCGTTTTCTTGTTGTTTTGTGGTCCCTCTTTTTACTTCCCTTCATTCCTATCCTTTTGTGATGGTGATTTTCTCTGCTGGTCAGATGTAATTTTTTACTTTTCATTTTTTGTGTATCCATTGTATGGTTTTTGATTAGAGGTTACCATGAGGCTTGCAAATACTATTTATAATTCATTATTTTAAATTGATGACAACTTAGCAGTGCTTGCAAAAGCAAAAACAAAAAATACAAACACACAAAAAGAAAACTAATAAAAACTCTACACTTTAGGCAAGGACTTCATGACCAAAACGCCAAAAGCATTGGCAACAAAAGCCATAATAGACAAATGGGACCTAATAAAACTCCACAGCTTTTGCACGGCAAAAGAAATAGTCATTAGAGTGAATCGACAACCAATAGAATGGGAAAAAATTTTTGCAGTCTACCCATCTGACGAAGGGCTGATATCCAGAATTTACAAAGAACTAAAACAGATCTACAAGAAAAAAACAAACAAGCCCATTCAAAAGTGGGCAAAGGATATGAACAGACGCTTTACAAAAGAAGACATACACGAGGCCAATAAACATATGAAAAAATGCTCATCATCACTGGTCATTAGAGAAATGCAAATCAAAACTACATTGAGATACCATCTTACACCAGTTAGAATGGCAATCATTAAAAAATCTAGAGACAACAGATGCTGGAGAGGATGTGGAGAAATAGGAACACTTTTACACTGTTGGTGGGAGTGTAAACTAGTTCAACCAT
>PVKP010038073.1:0-21160 GCA_004027715.1 Plecturocebus donacophilus
CACGCAGGCACTTGCCCCAGCTTAGAAAATGCAGCAAAGATTCAAAGAGGAGGTGATGTTGAAACTGAGTACTGCAAGGCTTAAGCAGAGATTGCCAAATGCACAAGGGGAAGAGGAGGGTGTTCCAGACAACAGCAACAGCTTGGGCAAAGGCAGGGGGGCTTGTAATAGCTCCACATGTTGGGGGAACTGCAAGTGTGGCTGGGAATGAGGCCAGTTCATGAAAAGTCTTGTTTGCTATGCTAAAGAGTTTGAACTCAGTCCCGAAGTTGACAGGCAACCACTGAATTATCTTGTTTTTAAGTGGTAGTGATATAATCAGATTTCCAGTTTATTCTAGAAGATTATTTAAGAGAGAACACACTAAATGGGGAGAATAGTTGAAAACAGCAGTCAAGTAGGTGAGAAAAGATTAGAGATTGAATTAAAGAAGCAGCAGATAAGGTGAAAATGTTTAAAGTATATTTGGCAATTAAAAATTATTGGACTTTGTGATATGAGACACAGGAGAGACAACAGTAAAAACTGACTCAAATTTCCAACGAGCAACTGGAAATTTGGCCCATGCTCTAAGCCAGAGGAGAGGCTGGGGGGAGGTGAATGAGTTGAGTCGGGATGCACTGAGGTAGAGAAGCCCATTGGACATGTGGATAGAGACGCCAGCCCTGGGAGGTATGAGCTGGAAGCCCAGGAGAGAGGCCTGGGATGGGCCTGCGGGCTTTGGAATCAGTGATAGATGCTAGTTGCATGACAAGTATGGATGAGATAACCCGGGGAGCACACATTAGCAGAAAAAGAGCAAGGTTGAGGACAGATTTGGGGAAACACAGTAGTTCAGAAGGTAGGGAGAAGGAAAAAGTGTGCAAGGGACACATAGAAGTGACAAGAGAGAAGAAACATAATAGAGAAGAAAGTGGAGTCACAAAAAAGTGGAGCAGAAAAGGGAAGAAAGCAACAGAGCTAACATTTATTGAGCTCTGATTATGTACTCAGTCCTGCACCAGGAGTTTTACAAGTGTCTCTCATTTTATGTTCCTGGGAAAATCTCATGAATGAAACATTAGTATCCTGATTTAACTAATATGGAAATGGTAGCCCAGAAGGTGAAATAACATGCCCAGAATCACGTAGATACTAAGGGGTGAAACAGGATTCAAAGCCAGACCTCTCTGGCTGCAAAGCTCATAGTATTCTTTCCATAGCATAAATTGCTTCAGAAAGGTCAAGTCGAATAGGAACTAAAAAGAACCGTAAAAGGACATGGTCCTGCCAAGGGTGAAGCTTCATTGCCATGAATCACAAAATGAATAAAAGGTAAACAAGCAGAGACAGTGAAGGTTAGAGGAAGAGGACTTTTTTGGGAAAACTGCCCTTACCCAGTCAATGAATATTCCAAAATACCTTTGACTGTACTCATCAGGTGCCACGCACTGTTCCAGGCATTGGGGATACCACGTTGCTGCTCTCAAGGAGCTTGCATTTGGGTGATGGGAGACATACATTCAGCATGTCACATCAAACGCACAACATAAGTCAAGTGGTGGGAAGTGCTAAGAAAAGAAACAAAGCCAGGAAGGGGATAGAGACTGAGCAGGGAGGAAGGGGAGGCAGGAAGGTAGTAAATTTAAATAGAGTGGTCTCTGATGAAACAACTTCAGCAGATACTTGCAAGAAGCACTTGAATGGTCAAGGCATGAAAACAACCCCAGGCAGAGGGATAAGCAGGCACAAATGCCCAGCAGCAGGATTCCACCTATGTGTTCTACCATCAGCCCAGGGACCAGCAGAGCTGGCATGAATTAAGCAAAGAGAAGAGGGATCAGCAGGGAATACAGTGTGTTGGACCTCAGAGAAATCAGCAGGAAATACAGTGTGTAGACAAGAAATCTGGGTTTTGTTCTCAAGAATCCTTTGAAGGCAAGAGGTGCAATCCTCTATTATTCATCCCAAAGAGAGACATGACTGAGTCAGGGATCTCCAGCAAATGCTCCCATCCTCACCTCCCTTCTGGCTGGAGCAATCCAGACGGGGCCTGGAATGTCAGCCTAGCAGTGGTTAACAGAACAGCTAGTGGGCCAGGGTCAAACCCACAGCAGGACACTAAGTGGCCTCCCCAGCCACTGTTTTAGTCATCATGCCCCTGGCCTTGGTTGGGTGTGACATTCATCATAACCACCAGGTGGAGAATAACCTTGAATACACCTATTTGCAAGTCTGTATCTGCCCAATCCCGCCACCGAGACCACCTTCCTCCAAGCACATTTGCTTAATTAGACAACAGGAACCAGAAAAGAAATGGAACTCCTCAATAGCCAGAACCTTGAACAACCTCAGAGGGATGCTATGTGTCAATGTGGCTTCAGGGAACTAAAGTCTGGTCCTCTGCTCAGAGAAGGTTTACTGAGTGTATGAGTATCAGCCCTGCCCAGTCCTGTCTGCTCCTAATGCGAAGAGTTAATTATAGACATGGACTCCATGGTACAGGGATTCCCAAGGCACCCTGCCCCAGGCCTTTGTAGCTGACCACATCCAGCCTTCTCCACATCCCAGAAGATTCATGTGAGAACAACAACAGACGTGGGTAGCCTCAGTCTCAAAGGCATATTAGCCCTAAAAAAAAGTTTTGGGTTTTGTTTGGTTTTTGTTTTTGTTTTGTGACAAGGTCTTGCTCTGCTGCCCAGGCTGCAGTGCAGTGGCTCAATCACTGCTTACTGCAGTCTTGACCTCCTGGACTCAGGTGATCCTCCCATCTCAGCCTCCTGAGTAACTAGGACTACAGGTGCACATCACCATGGTGGGCTAACCTAGAAAAACATTTGGAGCCAGTCATCCAGCAAGGACTATTTATCATGACTTTACTGTCATCTTGATATTCCTTCTTCTAAGCCTATTGGTAGTATGAGAATATCAATTGATGTCATTAATAGTGGATGTAGCCTCCTTTACATTTCTTTAGGGATAACAGAGGTACAGCTGAACAGGAAGGTCCTCCTTCTGGAGGGTTTTCATGGCAGCTGGCTCATGGGGAAGGGCTTTGCATACAATGAAAAACTACCATGCACAAGGAGCAGCAGAGGCCCTTGTAGCTGGTGTGACTCTGTGATTAGCAGATGCTGCCGTACACCACCTCCCTCCCTAATTATGTCTTACGTTGAGCATCTGATTTTTTCACCCCAGTCTAAGGGTTCCACCCAAATCAGAAAGAACTATTTCAAAAACTGTTTCTTTACTTGGTTTTCTACCACCTAGAGTACTATTTTACCTTATTTAATGTGCAATTCTGGAGCACGTCCTCAAAGCATAGGTCCATGTAGGTAACATGATCTGTAGCAGGGCTATTTAATAATTTAGGCCATCGGCTATCTTGCCTTGTCAAAAATCTTCAAATGATTTTAGTTTTAAATAGAAATTTTAAAATATAACCATTATGCATGATAAATATTTTAAAATTTCATTTTCTTCATTCTGCTAAGTTTGAATTCATTCCATCTTAGCCAAATAGCTTTTATAGTATGCTTCCAGAGCACAATGACATCCAATTGCTCTGGCCTGTTTACTTGTTGGTATCTCTTATTAAACTATTCAGATACCCTAGAGCACATAATATAAATGAATGAGTGGATGGATGGTTGGACAGATGCATACTTTACACAGAAGATATCATATTAGCAACATATAGTATCTAACATTATGAGTCTAATATTATCCTAAGAACTACCGATGTCCTGTGTTTGATGAGGGAATTTTTTAAAAAAGAATGCAGTTAGCTCAGCAATAGTGTCTGTCAATCATTCTAGAAACAGAAAAGTGTTAAAAGAGCAGAAAGCCCTAAAATGTTCTCAGCCTTAAAACTGAGGGGAAATGGATTCTGATCCAGCAATTGGAAAAGTCAGGGAGCAGATGAAAAACTCACATTTTCCCCAGAAACAGAAACAGGACTTTCTGTAATGTCTGTGTAAAAATCAATGCAGTATCATTTATTACACAAGCATATACTCACTTTTTTCTTTTTGCCCCTTTGTTATTTTTATAATTACTAAGGCAACAAAGTGTGTAAAATTAAAGCATACAGAAATAGATTGTTGAAATATAAATGTCTCTAGGTATCCAGAAGTAACCACAGTTATCTTTTAATTACTGTATGTCCAATTCATATTTCCTATGCAGCTTTAGAAAGGGAGTTCTAAAAGAAATTAAACTCATTCTGCATGTCTATTTCCATTTACTCAATTTTTATTTTTCAATTGAATATTGATCATCTATAACTGCATATATTTATGGGGTACAAAGTGATGTTATGATTTATGAATACAACTAAATCTAGCTAGTTAGCATATTCATCACCTCAAATACTTAAAATATTTTGTGCTGAGAACATTTGAAATGTACTCTTTTAGCAATTTTGAAATGTGCAATACTCTATTATTAACTACATTCACCATGCTGTGCCCCATCCATTCCTATTAAAGATTTCTTTTCATTTTTATAGGTTTAGGAGCTATAAAGTGCATTTTTGTTACATGGATATATTGTGTAGTTGAAATCTGGGCTTTTAGTGTAATCATTACCTGAATAAATTGTACACAATAGGTACCCATTCATTCTTTAAACAAGAGTGTTAGTTCAGCCAGTTGTGATGGCTCATGCCTGTAATCCCAGCACTTTGGGAGGCCAAGGTGGGAGGATCGCCTGAGCCCAAGAGTTCAAGATCAGCCTGGGAAACATAGGGAGACCACATTCCTACAAAAAATGAAGAAAAATTAAAATAGCTGGGTGTGGTGACACATGCCTGTAGTCCCAGCTACTCAGGAGGCTGAGGTGGGAGGATCATTTGAGCCTGGGACGTGAAGGGCTGCAGTAAGCCATGATCATGCCACTGCACTCCAGCCTAAGCAATAGATCAAGACCCTGTCTCAAAAAAAAAAAGGCAGGAAGGGGGATCAGCTCCATGAGGGGATAAATCAGAGTGTGTCATGTTCACTGTAGTATCCCTAGCACAGAACAGGTGATCTGTGAATACCTGTCACCTATATGCACAAATATTGCTATCCAGGGTGTACCACACTCTATCCTAGGTAAGATTCCGCAGTGGAAACACTGAGTAAGGTCCACTTTCATGGAACTAGAGGATAGACATGATTGCCCCCATCCTCCCGTTTGTGGGAAGCCCTGAGACCCATTCTCTAGACTTTGGTCCTCTCTTCCCACCCTTACCTCTCCTCCACCCCTCCGGGAAGATTACCTGGATCTACTCCAGCCTCCAACCTGGGTTGGGTTTGCATCTCTTGTACTCTTGTACATCAAAGCACCTGTCACACTAAAATGTCATTTATTTTCCTCTCTCTACTCTACCAGACTATAAACTCACTGAGATAGGAACTAGCTTTTTCTTATCTTTCTGTTGCATCTTTGTATTTGTAGTCCAATCCATTATTCACAGATGTTTAATCAATGAGTAAAGGACTAAGTCGATGAATACATAGTTGCACACAGGAATGGGATCATCTCATTGAAAGGGATTTAATCAGAATGTGTGGCTCTCATGGTGGGAATTTCAGGAATGGAGCAAGTGAGAACCTCCGGGCTCCTCATATCCCAGGAAGGCAGCTGCTGCTTTGGCTATGACAGAGTGAGCCCTAAAAATACTGGTTCTCCTTTCCATCTATCTTTTTCTTTCGAGACAGAGTTTTGCTCTTGTTGTCCAGGCTGGAGTGCAATGGTGCCATCAGCTCACTGCAACCTTCTCCTCCCAAATTCAGGCAATTCTCCTGCCTCAGCCTCCCAAGTAGCTGGAATTAGAGGCATGCACCACCATGCCTGGCTAATTTTTGCATTTTTAGTAGAGACAGCATTTCTCCATGTTGATCAGGCTGGTCTCGAACTCCTGACCTCAGGTGATCCCTCCACCTCAGCCTCCCAAAATGCTGGGATTACAGGCTTGAGCCACCGCACCCAGCCTGGTTCTCCTTTCTATTCCCCTCTTTACTCCCTCTTAACGAGGCCTTAAATTGAGCACATGTTTTATGCTTCACCCAAATCTTGAGCTCACGAAATTTTCTCCATGTAGAGATGCCATTTCCTTGTTTACTTTTCTACTCTGGGCTTTATTCTTTCTATACCTATATGCAGTTCTGAAGAAAGTCACCAAATACTCAGATCTTGCAGGCAAAAAGCATTTGTTATACAATTATTTGAGGTAACGTAGGGTTTCCTTATTTAAACTCTCTTCAAATTGTCTAAGTTTTTACAAGTAGAAACTTCAAATTCTATGATGTAAAAAACCCTGCTTTCTACGTTTACTTGAAGCTAGGTGAAATCTACATCTCTAAGTCAGTTAGAAATTTTGTTTTCTTTTGTCCTCTACATTTTGTTTCCACAAGAGAAACATTCACTCACTTTTTTAGCTACCTTGTAGAGTCATGCTGGAAACCGAGATGAATCATCAAGTTTCCACAGCAGCTATAGGGAAACCTGAGCTGGGCAGCTGGATACTGGTATATAGAGGACACAGAACACCCATTTTACCCAGACAGTGCTCATTTATTTTCCATAGCATCTTAAAACTGGGCCTGGTACCACTATTCATCCTATTTATAGTTTTACATGCAACATAATATTTACTCCGGACTCTAATAGAAATGCTTCTTATAAATGTCAGTGGATTATTTACTATGGAACACTAATTAGTTACATAAATGCTTCCCTTTTCAGGGTGGATAAGGAGGAATTTGTTAATACTTCTTGGATTAACCTCACATTATTGTCGTTTGAAGTTCTTTTACATTTAAGATAGTTATCACAAGACTGCACAACTTCACATGTATCATACATCTGTTACTTAAGTGATGTGAAGCTTTTTCATTTTAACTCACATGGTGCAATAAAACAGAATGTGAAGGCCATACACCCTGAGTTAAGAAAAAATCACTGCAACTTGACCGTGGGAAAAAAAAATCAGCTTTCCATGTTAATGTTGATTGGTGGTTTTAATTCATACTATTTTATAGCAATTAGATCAACTATGCAAAATTGTTATAAATGAAAGAAACATTGAAAAGTCAGTGGTCTCAAAGGAATTATTACAGTGGTTGAAGTCCTGGACTTTCAGGAATTCAGATCAACAGCAACAGTAAATAGTAAATGAGATCTATGTTTGGAGAGTTGTCATACATGGGCATGTTTCAACCTAGGGGGTGGAAGAACATGTTTTCCTCAGTTCTGATCACAAAGAGATTATCAATACGAAAAAATTCTAATGGAGTTTTAAAAAGATTCATTACTTTTTAAAAGATTATATTGCATTCCTGACCAAGGAAGTGGCATAAAATTAAATCCTATACGTGAACAATACTCTATCAGAAATTGTCATAATCAACTTCTGCACTTGTTTAAAAACTACACTTATGACTGTGGAGTTTTCTCTGTACCAGGCTCGGCTCTAAATGCCTCACATGAATTGTCCTTTGATCCTCACGTGAACCCTAGGAGGTAAGCATTGTTTTTCTCTCCATTTGAAAGAGGAAGAAGTTAAGGCACAAAAGATTAAATAACTCCCCCAAGGTGGTATAATGAAGCTGGAATCCAATAAGGGACAGGTTCTGAAACTGTGCTTCAGGGACCCCTGGAGCTACCCAAGACCCTTGAGGGTGTCCTGGAGGTCAAATCTATTTTTGTAATAACACTAAACTCTAATTTTCCCTTTTTACTCTCATGCTTTCACAAGTATATCATAGAGTTTTCCAGATGCTGCATGACAATGCAAGAGATTGAACTGCAATAATACCCCAGGAGCAATGAGCACAACTAACACCCAAATCTTGGTTTCTAATACCATTCTCCAACAGAAGGAACCAGGGCTCTTTGGATAAATGGCTGATTCTAAAGCCACAGCAGAAAATACGAACTTGAAGGATCCTCTTGTGCCAAAAAGTAAGGAAGTGCTTACTTATATCAAAGAAGCAAAGGAGCCAGCTGACAGAGTCCCAATGGCCGAAACTAAACAACTCAAGCCACAAAATAAGGTACTGAATTATAATCCAAAGTATAAAATAAATATCCAAGAGCCTATACTAATATAAATAAATTAATAAATGGGATATTTTCAAACCATACATCAGATAAAGGGGCTAAGGTCCAAAATATACAAGAAATTCATACTACCTTCATAATAAGAAAATAAATAACTCTATTTAAAAATGGGCAAAGGACTTGAATAGACATTTCTCAAAAGAGGACATACATAATATAAAAGACATACATAATATAAAAACTGCTCAAGATTTCTAATCATCAGACAAGTGCAAATTAAAACTGCAGTGAGATATAACTCACACCTGTGAGAATGGCTATTATTAAAAGATTGAAAGATTAAGTGTTGCAGAGGCTGTGGAGAAAAGGGACACCTTATACATTGTTGGTGGGAATATAAACTAGTATAACAATTTTGGAAAACAGTATGGATGTTCCTCAAAAAAATAAAAGTAGAACCACTATATATATGATTCAGCAATTCCACTGTGGGGTACATACTCAAGGGAACTGAAGTCAGTGAGCCAAAGAGATATCTGCATGCCCACATTCATTGCAGGATTATTCACCAGCACCAAGAAGTGGAAATAAACTCAGTGTCTATCAAGAGATGAAATTTTTAATGTGATATCTACACACATGAATATTATTCAGCCTTAAAATACACAGAAAATTTTGTCATTTTTGACAACGTGAATGAACCTAGAGGATATGACATTGAGTAAAATAAGCCTAGTATAAAGAGACAAATAGTGTATGGTCTTACTTATATATGGAATCTACAAAAGTCAGACTCATAGAAGTAGAGTGTAGAATGATGGTTACCAGAGCCTGGTGAGTGCAGAGGTGTACAGGGAAAGGGGAGACATTGATCAATGGGGACAAAGTTACAATTAGAGAGGAGGAATCAGTTCTGCTGTTCTGTTGCACCGGGAGATGATTATAGTTAATAAGGATGTATTGCATATTTCTAAACAGCTAAAAGACTATTTAAAATGTTCTCACAACAAAGAAATGATAAATAGCTGAGGTGGATATGCTAATTACCCAGATTTAATCATTTCATAGCATTATTATTTGTCAATTTAAAATAAAATAAAACAAAAAATAAGAAAATAAATGGGAAAGAAGAATCAGGCCTCCCATTCAAAAGAATTCCAAATAATTTATGTAGCTACTCTCTACTACCTAGGTGCAAGTTACACTTAATTACCGTTTCCAAAGAGTCCAGTATGGGACAATGGGAAGAGGGTAACGAATACTACTTCGGTGCAGGGATCAAGGTCAACATCAACAGCAGTAAGTCATGTTGATGATATGTACCCTTCATATGATGTAGGAAAATGGTACCTCACCTCTGTGGTCTTCCTCCTCAAAACACACAAAAATGGTTTAACTATAAGAAAAACACCAGACAAATTCAAATAGAAGAGGATCCTACAAAATGCCTGACCAGAACTCCTCAAAACTGTCAAGGTCATCAAACACAAGGAAACTGAGAAACTGTCACAGCCAGGAGGAGCCTAAGGAAACAGGACGACTAAATGTTCTGTGGTATCCCAGACGCAATCCTGGGAATTTTTTTTTTAAACACACTTGGTAAAAACTAAGGAAATCTGAATAGAGTATAGACTTTGGCTAATGTTAATGCAGCAATATTCACACATTAATGATAATAAATACACCAAACCAATATAAGATGTTAATAATAGGGGAACTTGGATACAGATTTATGGGAATTCTCTGTATTATCTCCTCAACTTTTCTGTAATTCTAAGACCGTTCTAAAAAATATTTTTTAAAGAGTGCCTTGTGATCCCCCAGCTCTGTCTTCCCCTTCAGAGGCAGACCCTCATGTACCTAAGGGTCGGGACCTCCTTGGATTATGTGCCCTGAAGAGCTCACTTACCTCATCCTGGTCCCAGCCCTGTTCTGCAGGAAATCTGAGGATGGTAGATGAGGATCTAGTAGGTCTGTAAGATGAAGGAGGGCCACCTGACCTGTATAGGTGTAAAATAAAAAATAAACATATTGAGCCACAGAGACTTCAGAATTTTAGAGTTGTGATTGTTGCCCACCCTATTCTGACTAATAGAATAATCTACCTTAGGGGTCAGCAAACTGTGCTGTATAGGCCAGATTCAGTCTGCAGATTGTTTTTGTATACAAAGAATTGGTTTGCTCCTTTTTAATGGACTGAAGGAGGAAAAAGAGGAAGAGGAAGAAGAGGCGGGTACAGGGAAGAAGAGGGAATTGGAAGGAGGATGGAGAGGAGGAGGAAGAGAAACAGAGACCATAGGTGTCTTCAAAGCCTAAAATATTTACTGTCTAGCCCTTTGTAGAAAAAAATTTGCCAACTCCTCATCTACATCAAATAGATCATCTGTTTAAACAAAGGTTATATCTACACGAATAAACGAATAAACTCTTCAAAGAAGTTTCAGTTATAACACAGACCCTACCATAAGAGCTCCCAACTCCACTATGAAATGGCTTATTTCATTTCTGAAATTTGTTCAGAAAGTAGAGGTTTCCAGTGATAACAAATTCACATCAGTTATACCTCTACAGAAGATATGCCTTAACAAATGAAACACATTATTAAGCATTCAAAACCACATCTGTTCATTAAACCACATGTACGTAATTCTATTTTTGTAGCAGTAAAAGGTATTTAATTTCCCTTGTTATGTAGAAATGGGCCCTCTAAAAACTGATACACCACACTAATTTCAAAAGATAAAATTTCAGGCTGGCTGTGGTGGCTCACGCCTGTAATGCTAGCATTTTAGGAGGACAAAGTAGGAAAATCTCGTGAGGCCAGAAGTTTGATTGGTCTGGGCAACCCCATCGAAGAAGAAGAAGGAGAAGGAGAAGGAGGACAAGGAGGAGGAGCAGAAAGAGAAGGAGGAGGAGGAGCAGAAAGAGGAGGAGAAGGAGGAGAAAGAGAAGGAGGAGAAAGAGGAGGAAAGAGGAGACGGAGGAGAAGGAGGAGAAAGAAGAGAAGGAGGAGAAGGAGAGGTGGAGAAGGAGGAGAAAATTAGCCAGGCATGGTGGCACACATCTATAGTCCCAGCTACTCGGGAGGCTGAGGTAGTAGGATGGCTTTAGCCAAGGAGTTCAAGGCTGCAGTGAGCTACGATCATGCCACTGCACTCCGGTTTGGGAGACAGAGCAGTACCTCTTAAATAAAAAATAAAATTTTTTAAAAGATCAAATTTAACTCTATAAGCTCAAGAAAGAAGGCATTTTATAGGTGAGTGTGGCCAGCTAACTGCCTTTAGTTAAGCACTCCTTCAAAAGAAAGATTTAAGAGAGATGCAACAATTTAAACATATTTTCATTTTTCTTCACCATGGGATACTTTTTTATGTGATATGAACTCTTGACAAGTTTAGAGTCAAACCAAGCAAGGAAGAAATTCAATCACTGAGGAAAATAAAATATGCTGCATTATGAATCTGAGGGGATCAGAGATTATTAGTGCCTATGTCTTAATTCAGCAAATTATTGATTACAAAAATTACTGGTTAAAGTCTTACAATGCATCTTACACTATGCTAAGTAGAAATATACACTTGAGTTAAAAGATATTTATACAAAGTAAAAACCAAAGCTCAATGAGTTTACACATGGAACTATTTGTTTGCATCTCTGTGTGTGTACGCATGCACCCACACACAGGAACAAACAGCCTATGTTTCAAGGCTGTATTTGTAAATGATTTGGGGGAGGTTTAGAGCACATTTACTCATGAAAAAATAATACTGAAGTTGCTAAGCAAATGCTCAGCTGGTTCACAAAAGATAAATGTGGTGTTGGTAGAATCCCAGACACTGTGATAGAAATTTTTAACAAATCAATGGCACAATTTCCTTTAAAGTACAGCGTTGGCTGTCCTGAGCCATGAGCACTGCTCACCATTATAGTTAGTTGTCTGTGCTTCTGATTATATCGGCCAGAGAGCATCTTCTTGTCCTGTGCCCCACTCAAAGCTGGCAGCTATTCTATTGATAAGTTAGGTTGAGGAAGTGAGGATGGCAGATGGCTAAGACCTGAGAACTGGTTTCACACAGCAAGGGAGTTACAAGAACAAAAGTAAGTCCTCTTCCCCCAAGACAGGAAACAGCTAACAGCTGAATTAATATATTTGGAACTATCATTTTCTTTCTTTAGATTTTCTAGTGCCATCAAAAGAATCCACCTTACTCACTACTCTTTAATGTCTTATAGCTTCATACTATTCTGTGTCAGCAGTAAAGTGGTTCCTGAAATCTTGCCTTCAATGAGTGCTTCATTACAAGTGACCATGGGTGGTCACTGAATTAGTGTTCACCACTTCATGTCATGGTTGCCAGAATCCCATAACCAATACTAATGCAAGTTTCACAGACCGCCCCCCTCCCAATTTTAGTTTTTCCCATCTCTAAGGATCTGTTGTCTGCATTGCACTCCCCATTATTAATTTCTGTATCAAAGTTCTTGATTTCAAACAAGAAAAACAACACACCCACATACCTCTAAATAATTAAAGACGAAAATAAATATATTGGAAGATATGGAGTGCCTGGAAGCCTGGAGTACATTGATACATGTGCTAGAACCAAATGTAGTTTCTGGACTCAGTGCTGGGACCACAATTTTTAAAACATTTCTCAACAGTAGTCCCTATATCTTTATTTCTCTCCAACTGGATTCAAAATCCTTGGCAGGGCCAGGCACGGTGGCTCACACCTGTAATCCCAACACTTTGGGAGGCCAAGGCCGGCAGATGGCCTGAGCTCAGGAGTTTGAGACCAGCCTGGGCAACAGGGCAAAACCCCATCTCTACTAGAAATATAAAAAATTAGCAGGGCGTGGTGGTGTGTACCTGTAATCTTAGCTATTCAGGAGGCTAAAGCATGAAAATTACTTAAACTCGGGAGGCAGAGGTTGTGGTGAGCTGAGACAGCACCACTGCGCTCCAGCCTGAGTGACATAGTGAAACTCTGTCTGAAAACAAAACAAAACAGCAATCCTTTGAAGGAGCATTAAATTGGCCGAGCATGGTCACATGCTGGTGTCTTTATTGCTGGAGATATGAAAAAAGGAATTCCTATCGTTTGTAGGAAATGAAAGAAAGCCCTGCCTAGCACAAATTTGCAACCTCTGCCAGCTCCCCAAGAATAGAAAGGAGGCCTGGGCATTGGGTACTCAAAAAAATTTAAACATCTACCAAAGTTTTGACCCCATTCTACTGCAATTATATGGGTATCGTCCCTCTTTCTCACTAAGCTCTGAACTACTCCAGCCAGATACCTGCTTTGCTTTGTATTCTCCATATCACACAGCACATTGCCTGGTTCAGAGTAGCTAATCAAGAAAGGTGTTAAGTTTTTGTTGTTTGTTTTGTTTTGTTTTTAATACAAGAACTCATAGAGCTCTTAAGAACCATAGACCAGAGGGTTAAACTAAGTGACTAAACAAATTATATATATATACATATATAAACAAGATCAAGAATAGTTAAGCCACGCTGGACCCAGCAGCAGGGTCATCCTGAATTCACAGGGGATGAAAGGCCAGGTAGCTAAGATTAGCATGCACTCTGACCTGAGTTGCAGAAAGGAAAGGGATCCAGGAAGAGGTCCCCAGAAACTGCTGACCAAGAAAACCTGTGAATAAGCTGGGATCAAAATCTAGAATCTATAAATTAAAGCATTTAAAAAAACAAAACAAAACAAAAAAACTCATCCTATCTTTTAAAATAAAAAAATGCCCATTAAAATACTACATTTTCTCAAATGCACCCAAAGGGGTCTATGCTAGTGTAAGCTGGGAGACAAGATGAAGCTGAGTTTCTCGGTGGAGATCCCAGGATGGGACAGATTGAGAGGCCAAATGGGGTTTGGAGAAGCCCAGGGAAAGAAACTAGGGCATCCCTTTCTCCTTGATCACTCACCTAAAGGAGGAAGGAGGAGAAAAAGAGTCAGGGATGGAGGGAAAGAAAGGGAAGTTCGTGTGTGTGCGTGTGTGTGTGTGTGTGTTGGGGGTGAGGTGGAGGGGGTGAGGTGAATTGGAAGGACAGATGCCAGGACAGCCATCCCCAGGAGAAAGACAGCAGCACTCAGTGAAGGCTCTATTCCACACTGCACTGAGGGAAACAGACCAAATATGTACAGTAGAGTGAAAGACCATCCATAACTGGGATTCGACAACTGAAAGACAAACATCTGCAAATTCCCCTCATAGTTAAACATTTACCGTCCCTTTTAAATATGTAGGAATTGGACTTACTAATAATTAGAACACTTCCTCTGTCTCACCTTCTCTCAGTTCTCAATGCTCCCATGAAGTAGCTAATATTAGTATAATTATTGCAGAGAACGATTTGGGATATGAGAAGGTGTCCTACGCAGTGACACGGCAAGTGTGACTTGCAGTCACTTACATTCCACCTTGGGCCTCCAAGTTCAGATCTCAGGCTGCTGTGGCTGCTTCCTGGTTTGTTGATTAAGATACATAAATGATAGCTTTTTTTTTTTTTTAGATTTTATGATTCCTTTGTTAAGTACCAGTCATTTTAAATTCAAAGAACCTTTCTAATTTCAGTGTTCAACTGGGTGCCTTGGACATTCTTGCCAGGTAAGTAGTATCTTCTGGTGCAGGCATCTATTAATATTCATTCATGGATCTTTTTCTGGTCTGAAGCAAGTAAATGCTCCAGGTTTAATTTGCAATACAGAGAAATGGGTGTCTGCTCATCTTGGCACTAAAATATTTTCAGTATTTTATGTCTTAGACTTTTATCCAGAAAAGACAATTTAGAATTTTTCCAGTGATCCACTATTTCTTATGCTTTAGATTTCATCATAAATAGTTTCATTTATTCCTAGAAAAAAGCCCCTAAATAAGCTAGATGATTAGAGATACCAGAGTATGAGTCAGCATCAAAGAAATTTTGACTTGCAGTATGATGTGTTATTCACTGAGGTCTTCAGAGAAGCTCAGAAATGTCTGAGAATTGTGGCATATTTTGAAGAGGAGTGGCTGAAATCAATGTACATGGTGTTTCTTTGTGTTAATTTAATCCTCTGAACTACCAATATTTTGTAGCTAGGCTTTTCTTCATGATTATGTTATATGCTCAATGTTGTTTTATATAATTGACATTTCCCATGCCTATTTCAACCTGAAACATCTCTCCCAAAGAGATTACAAATGTCTAAAGGGCAGAGACTGTGACTGAAATGTACTTTGTTTCTCTACAGTATCTAGTCTGATGCCTTGCCTCAAGTACTTGCTCAATAAATATCTGATCATTGACTGAACCAGCATAACCTGGAAATGGTGAAGATGGTGACCAATCTGAAAGAATCACAAGAGAAGCTTTGAGTCCAGCACTCACCCAGAGGCTTCCTGCACATCAGTCACAGCAGAGGGTGACCCTATCTTCCTACTTGAAGAGAGTGACTTGGGTGTCACTGTTTGGGACTTGTCTCCCATCTCTTCTACTTTCATCTGAGAGAGCTGATCGTCCATAATACTGAAATAAAAGTTAAAAAGAAATTATTTAGGCACATAGTGAGGGTAAGGAAGTCCTCAGTAAGGTTTTCCTTTTAATAAAAAGCAGCCCCAAAAATCATTTTTCTTTTTTTTTTTTTCTAATATATTTCATTGCACTTTAGGTTCTGGGATACACATGCAAAACATGCAGGATTGTTGCATAGGTACATATATGTCAATGTGGTTTGCTGCCTCCATCCCCCACCACCTATATCTGGCATTTCTCCCCATGTTATCCCTCTCCAACCTCCCTACCCCCGACTGTCCCTCCCCTATTCCCCCACAACAGAGCCCAGTGTGTGATGTTCCCCTCCCTGTGTCCATGTGTTCTCATTGTTCAACATCCGCCTGTAAGTGAGAACATGCGGTGTTTGATTTTCTGTTCTTGGGTCAGTTTGCTGAGAATGATGGTTTCCAGATTCATCCATGTCCCTACAAAGGACACAAACTCATCATTTTTTATGGCTGCATAGTATTCCATGGTGTATATGTGCCACATTTTCCCTATCCAGTCTATCATCAATGGGCATTTGGGTTGGTTCCAGCTATTGTAAAGAGTGCCACAATGAACATATGTGTGCATGTGTCTTTATAGTAAAATGATTTATAATCCTTTGGATATATACCCAGTAATGGGATTGCTGGGTCAAATGGAATTTCTATTTCTAGGTCCTTGAGGAATCACCATACTGTAAAATCATTTCTTTTCTAACAAAGAGCAGCCTGTAAAATTGAGCTGCAAACGTAGCTAAGCAAGCTTTCCAAAGCTTGCACAGGGGAACGTACACTGGCAGCTGCACCAATAGGAAAAGGCTACTTAATGGCTAGTCATGTTCAAAATGGAGGCTCTGTCTTCCCTTTTCTTTGTCAACCATGTGTACAGTAAGGAGCAGACAACATGGAGCTGGCCAAGTAGAAAATCTATTTGCATAATAAAAGATTAAGGTGAAGTGGCCAGCTTCTCCCCACATTATGTAAATATCACAACTGGTCCAACCAATCTTTGGGCCCTATGTAAATCAGACATCACCTCCTCAATCTCATCTATAACCCAACACTCCCCTCCGTGCATTTCACCACAGACCCAGAAGACCCATTGGGGTGCACCTCTCTCTCTGCAGGAAAGAGAACTATTCTCTTTACTCTTTCTTCCGCCCATTAAACCTCTGCTCTTAACCTCACTCCACATGTGCCCGTGTCCTTGATTTCCTTGACATGAGACAACGAACCTTGGGTATTACCCCAGATGAATGATGGTGCTTCAATACTACATGTGCCACTGTATTCACTTGTCCTGTCTGTTTGGTCCCAAGAAGAGATAAAACTCATTCTTTATACATCTGAAAACGACGTAAAATATGGTACCATAGCAGAGGTGCCTGAGGGAAGTGTTGCAAGAATTTAGAAGTGGGCCAGGCACGGTGGCTCACGCCTGTAATTCCAGCATTTCGGGAGGCCAAGGCAGGTAGATCACCTGAGGTTAGGAGTTTGAGACCACCCTAGCCTACATGGTGAAAGCCCACCTCTACTAAAAATACAAAAATTAGCTGGATGTGGTGGTAGGCACCTGTAATCCCAGCTACTTGGGAGGCTGAAGCAGAATAATCACTTGAACCTAGAAAGCAGAGGTTGCAGTGAGCCAAGATCGTACCATTGCACTCCAGCCTGGGTGACAAGAGCGAAACTTCGTCTCAAAAAAAAAAAAAAAAAGAATTTAAAAGTAGAATTTTCTTCTACCTTGCAACAATCAGGTAATGCTTCATGCCAACATAGCATTGATAATAGCTGGGCTGGGGCCAGAGCTAGCATGTGTGAAGGGGAATAGCGGGAGATGAATTGAAAAGGGAACTTATGGGACTTTAAATTCTTAAAGGGACCTTAGGGGACCTTATTCTTGATCAAGGAGTTTGGATCTCCTTCAGTGGACAGAAGGAGCTACTTTAGATTTAGAGGCAGAGGAGAGTTAAACAAAATTTATAGAAGTCCCTTGATTTGGACTGAGCTCCAGCAGTAGGCCAACAGACCAAACCAAAATGGAGTCACTCATGTTAAAGTTCCAAGTTATTTACCTGACCTTCTGAGAAATCAAGAGGGCAAGATACAGCCAAATCCCCACACGGGCCAGCTTTAGCTGGCAGGGTAAGGAAGTCCCCTCTGCTGTAACCCTTTCAGGGGGAGGAACCTAAGTAACTGATCCACATTTTGTTCCCTGTTCCTTTCTTCAGACTTTTCCTGCCTAAAAAGCCAAACTCCTCTGCTCAGCTCCTCATGGCACCTTTCCTAAATGTTTAAAGGAGATGGCACCCTCATTCATGAATCAGAAACAAAAGTCAATTTGATCATTTAACAAAATTTGTTGCAATTTTGACTTTTGACAGGAGTGTCATGAACTGTTCGTGAGGATGGAGATTCATGTCTCAGTGTGGAACACAATACATTGCAGGGGCAGAAAGTGGAGCTGAGAGTGAGCAAAAGCCAAAGTGCTGCTAGCGTGGCAAGAGGAAGCTGTGGTAGATGTGAGAGGTGGAAGAGAGTACAGGGAAGAGGACGTAGATGCCTCTGAGGCTCGGAGCTGGGTAGCTGGAGTCCTCGACTTTAAGGCTGACTACAAGTGGAGAAACAAACCAGAGGAGAGAGGAGCAGATACTCCACTTAGGCAACCAGAGAAATAGTGGCTCTGAAGGAACATCACGAACGGCATCAGCATAGGCTTCTCTAAGGTATTTCTAAGACCCTCATTAGCCAGGCAGGTGTACAGAAAAAAGTACTTTTCAAATAAAATATCTTAATCCAAATTTGATCGCCCAACTAAACTTCTAATTTGCTATTTTACCATTACTTTTTTGTAATGCCAAATTAGACACTTCAGATTTGAAGTTCATCTTTAAATCTGAGGGGTTTTTTTTTTTCCTTCTACCATCTTCTTAGCACATGCCAATTCACAAATCCAAAGTTTTTTGTTTGTTTGTTTGTTTTCAGAATCATTCAAAACCAGTACTTCATATTTCATTTACTTCTGTTTAAACTTTATTTTTTAAAATCTACTGTGTTTTTCTCAGAGTAGTTGAAGAAACTGTAAACATAAAGAAAGTTTTTGTCATATGTTTAAGTGTCACCACCCTGCCTCAGAATTCTAAGCTACTTTATTTTTTTGTTTTTGCTTTTTTGAAATGATGTCTCCCTCTGTCACCCAGGCTGGAACGCAGTGGCGCAATCTCGGCTCACTCCAACCTCCACCTCCCGGGTTCAAGCAATTATCTTGCTTCAGCTTCCTGAGTAGCTAAGACTACAGGCATGCTCCACCATGCCAGCTAATTTTTGTATTTTTTTAGTAAAGACGGGGTTTTGCCATGTTGGCTCGGCTAGTCTCGAACTCCTGACCTCAGATGATCCAGCCACCTCAACCTCCCAAAGTGCTGAGATTACAGGTGTGAGCCACCATGCCCAGCTCTAAAATACTTTAAATTTGCATTTTCAGCCCAGCATGATGGCTCACACCTATAATCCCAACACTTTAGGAGGCTGAGGCAGGAGGATCATTCAAGGCCAGGAGTTTGAGACTACCCCAGGCAATATAGTGAGACCTCATCTCTAAAAATGGTTTTTTTAAATTTGCCAAGCATGGCAGTCCTAGCAACCTGGGAGGCTGAGGTGGGAGGATCACTTGAGTCCAGAAATTTCAGGCTACTCTGAGTTATAATGACACATTATAGCTCAACCACATTCCAGCCTGGGCAACGGAGTGAGACCCCATCTCTTAATAAATAAATAAATAAGCATTTTTGTCACTGCTCTCACCAAGCGGATTCCTCCTTCTTACTCTTTACTGACCCCATATCATTTCTCCCAAATTCCTCAGATACTATGTAATGGCATTTACAAAATTCTCCAGTATTTTCTTAATGCAAATCAATCCTGTATTTACTATTGATTGGATCATTGTGGGCCAAAATGAAGTCCAAGCCAAGAACATGAAGTTCTTACAGGTATCCCCATAGCGATTAAGAGGATATCATTACAAAGTTAGGAGTTCTGGTTTTGTTGCATTGCTTTTGTTGTTAAAGTTTACCAAGTCAAATGCACAAAGCCAGGTGAAAAACGGGTTTGTCTGTTGACCTGATGCCTTAAGAAAGTATGTGCCACAGAAAAACTGTCAATGATTTCATCCAGGAGTAGTTTTTATAACCATAGAAAATGTTTAGATATTGAAGTTGAATTTCCACCAAGAGTTGTCACCCCATGACTCCACTGCCTATTGGACAATTTATGTGTATAAATCTCTAGGGCCTCTCCTTTCAGAAATTCTCTCCATCCATCTCATCCTCTCTCCTCTTCTACAAATTTTAAGCAGAGATGTTATCGGAAAGTGGTCCTGATCTAGACCCCAAGAGAGGGTTCTTGGATCTCATGCAAGAAAAAATTTATGACAAGTCCATAGAGTAAAGTAAAAGCAAGTTTATTAAGAAAGTAAAGGAATGAGGCTGGGTGCAGTGGCTCACACCTGTAATCCCAGCACTTTGGGAGATCAAGGTGAGCAGATCACTTGAGGCTAGGAGTTCGAGACCAGCCTGTCCAACATGATGAAACCCTATCTCTACTAAAAATACAAAAATTAGCCAGGCAGGGTGGCACGTGCCTGTAGTCCCAGGCATGGTGGCACGTGCCTGTAGTCCCAGCTACTCAGGAAGCTGAGGTAGTAGAATTGCTTTAACCCAGGAGGCAGAGGTTGCAGTGAGCGGAGATCACACCACTGGACTCCAGCCTAGGCAACAGAGCAAAACTCTGTCTCAAAAAGTAAAGGAATGAAAGAACGGTTACTCCACAGACAGAGCAACCCCAAGAGTTGCCGACTGCCCTCTTTTGCGGTTATTTCTTGATTTCATGCTAAACAAGGGGTGGACTATTCATGCCTCCCCTTTTTAGACCATATAGGTTAGCTTCCTGACATTGCCACGGCATTTGTAAACTGTCATAGCCCTGGTGGGAGTGTAGCAGTGAGGACGACCAGAGGTCACTGTCATCATCATTCTTGGTTTTGGTGAGTTTTGGCCAGCTTCCTTACTGTAACCTGTTTTATCAGCAAAGTCATTATGGCCTGTATCTTGTGCCGACCTCCTATCTCATCCTGTGACTTAGAATGCCTTAACTGTCTGTGTATACAGCCCAGGAGGTCTCAGCCTCATTTTGCCCAGCTCCTATTCAAGATGGAGCTGCCTGATTCAAATGCCTCTAACATAGATATATGGATACATAGATAAGATATATACCCATTCTCATCACATGCTGAGGGGAACACCATCACCTGTAAATGAGACCCCTTAACCCGACTACATTCTGATTCCTGAATAGATCCTGCTACTTACAATTATTTCTGGTCTTTGAGTTGTCAAACAACAGAGATGAGGTCATTTCCCGCATCTCTGCCCTGGCAGCACTCTTGACATCTGCCTGTGAGGTGTGAGCCTAAGCCTCCATTCAGCCATGAGATGGTCCCTCAGTGGGTGCCCCACTGGCCTGGCACCCATGCTGGCAGGGTAAACCTAAACCACTGTATTGTGCTAGAACATTAATATGGCTGACACTGGAT
>PVKP010038074.1:0-21161 GCA_004027715.1 Plecturocebus donacophilus
TTGAATTAGATTGGAAAGGTATCATGTTATTGATTAGTCAGACCCTCACCAGCAACGAGGGAGAGGCTGCTCTAGCAGCAGCTCAAAAGTTTGGGGACAGCTGGTACCTTAGTCAAGTACATGACCAAATGAGGCCAGAGGAGAAGGATAGATTTCCTTCAGGCAGATAAGCAGTCCCTAGCATGGACCCTTGCTGGGATCCTGACTCAGAACAGGGGGACTGGAGTTGTAGGTACCTATTAACCTGCATACTTGAGGGATTAAGGTGAACTAGGAAAAAGCCCATGAACTATGCAATGTTATCCACCATAACACAGGGAAAGACAGAAAACCCAACAGCCATCCTTGAGTGATTACGGGAGACCTTAAGAAACTATACTTCTGACAGGGTGTGATGGCTCATGCCTGTAATCCCAGAACTTTGGGAGGCTGAGGCGGGCAGATCATGAGGTCAGGAGATCGAGACCATCCTGGCCATGGTGAAACCCTGTCTTTACTAAAATACAAAAAATTAGCTGGACATGGTGGTGTGCACTTGTAGTCCCAGCTACTCAGGAGGCTGAGGCAGTGGAATCACTTGAATCTGGGAGAGGAAGTTTGCAGTGAGCTGAGATTGTGCCACTATACTCTAGCCTGGTGAAAGAGCAAGACTCTGTCTTAAAAAGAAAGAAAGAAAGAAAGTATACTCCCCTGTCACCAGACTCCACTGAGGGTCAGCTAATACTAAAAGACAAATTTCTTATGCAATCAGCAGCAGACATTAGAAGGAAGCTCCAGAAGCTGGCCCTGGGGGCAGAACAGAGTCTAGAGTCATTACTCAATCTACCAACCGCTGTGTTCTGTAATAGAGAGCAGGAGGAACAGGTTGAAGGGGACAGGAGGGACCAGAGAAAGGCCACAGCCCTAGTCATGGCCTTCAGGCAAGCAGACCCGAGGGGCTCGGAAGAGAGAAAGGTTTGGGTTAGCTGGCACTCTGGCAGAGCATGCTACCACTGCCGCCTACTGGGACACTTTAAGAAAGATTATTCCCAGAGGAATGGACCACCTCCTCATCCTTGCCCACTGTGCCAAGGGGATCACTGGAAGGCACACTGTCCCAGGGGACAAAGGTTCCCAGGGCCTAAGATGACTAATCAGATGACACAACAGCAGGACTGAGGGCACCTAGGGCAAGTGCCAGCACAAGCCATCACCTTCACCAAGCCCTGGGTAAAGCTGACCATAGAGGGCCAGGAGGTCAGTCTCCTCCTGGACACTGGCGTGGCCTTCTCAGTTTTGCTTTCCTGTCCTGGATGGTTGTCCTCCAAGTCTGTAGCTGTCCGAGGAGCCCTAGGACAAGCAGTCTCCCACTATTTCTCCCAGCTCCTAAGCTGTAACTGGGGAGATATGCTCTTCTCCCATACCTTCCTCATCACGCCAGAAAGTCCCACTCCCTTACTAGGGCAGGACTTGTTAGACAGAGCAGGAGCCATTATCTATAAGAACATCATCAGGGAGGAAATTTCTCTCTGCTGCCCATTATTTAAAGAAGGAATTAATCCCAAGGTTTGGGCAATGGAGGGACAATTTGGGTGGGCAAATAATGCATGCCCAATTCGAATAAGGCAAAGGATCCCACCTCTTTTCCTTACCAAAGACAGTACCTCCTAAGACCAGAAGCCAAAAAGGGGCTACAGGATATTGTAAGGAACTTAAAAGCTCAGGATCTAGTAAAGTCCTGTAACAGCCCTTGTAATACTCCAATTTTAGGAGTACAAAAACCTAATGGACAATGGAGGCTGGTGCAAGATTTCAGGCTTATTAATGAAGCTGTGATCCCTTTGTACCCAGCTGTACCCAACCCGTACACCTTGCTCTCTCAAATACCAGGAGAAGCACAATGGTTTACGGTCCTGGACCTTAAGGATGCCTTTTTCTGTGTTCCATGACATCTTGACTCCCAGTTTCTGTTTGCCTTTGAAGACTCTTTGGACCAGAATTCTCAGCTCACCTAGACAGTGTTACCCCAGGGCTTTCGAGATAGCCCCCACCTGTTTAGCCAGGCTCTAGAACAGGAACTTATTAAATTTTCACATCCAGCTTGTCTGGTTCTTCAATATATGGATGACTTACTTTTAACTGTTAACTCAGAAACCCAGTGTCAGCAGGCCACCCAGGACCTCCTAAACTTTCTAACCACCTGTGGATATAAGGTTTCCAAATCAAAAGCCCAACTTTGCAGGCAAGAGATAAAATACCTAGGGCTTGTCTTGTCTAAGGGCACTCAGGCCCTTGATGGAGAAAGTCTCCAACCCATACTGGCCTTCCCACATCCAAAAACCTTAAAACAGTTACAGAGATTCTTAGGAATAATTGGTTTCTGCTGATTGTGGATTCCCAGATATGGTGAAATAGCCAAACTCCTATACACTCAGATTAAGGAAACTCAAAAAGCTAACATCCATCTAATACAATGGGACCCTGTAGCTGAGGCAGTGTTTCCGACCCTGAAGCAGGCACCACTGCAGGCTCCAGCTCTGAGCCTTCCTACAGGCAATGACTTCTCCCTATATGTTACAGAAAAGTCAGGAGTGGCACTAGGGGTTCTCACCCACACTCGGGGACCACACCAAAGCCGGTGGCATACCTAGGTAAGGAAATTGATGCAGTAGCAAAAGGCTGGCCACACTGCTTGTGGGTCATAGCCACGGTGGCTATACTGGTCTCAGAAGCTGTTAAAATAGTGCAAGGGTAAGATCTAACTGTACGGACTTCACATGATGTAGCTGTACGGACTTGTACATAATGTAGGGGTGTAGCTGGAATTCCTCTAAAGGAGACTTATGGCTGTCTGACAACTGCCTACTCAAATATCAGGCCTTAATGCTCAAAGGGCCCGTACTTCAGCTGCGCACATGTGCAGCCCTCAATCCAGCTACTTTTCTTCCTGAGGAAGGGGCAGACAAAGAACATGACTGTCAGCAGGTTACAGTCCAGAACTATGTGGCTTGAGAAAATCTCTTAGACATTCCTCTAGCCAATCCTGACCTTAACCTGTACACTGATGGAAGCTCATTTATGGAAAATGGAGTTTGAAAGGCAGGATATGCATAGTCAGTGATTAAACAGTGCTTGAAAGTAATTCCCTTCCTCCTGGAACTAGTGCCCAGTTCCTTTGGAACTACTGCCTCATGCAAGTAGTGCCTCATGGAACTACTGGCAGAGCTAGTAGCCCTCACTTGAGCTCTAAAATTAGGAAAAGGAAAGAGAATAAACATTTACACAGATTTCACATATGCTCACCTGGTTCTGAATGCTCATGCTGCCATATGGAAGGAAAGAGTTCCTAACCTCAGCAGGAATTCCCATTAAATATCCTAAGAAACTTTTAGACTTATTACAAGCTGTCCAAGAACCCAAAGAGGTAGGCATCTTACACTGCCCAGGTCACCAGGAAGGAGATGAGAAGGAAGTGGAGGGCAGTCACCCATCTGATCTAGAGGAAACAAGGGCAGCTAGACAAGCGTTTATTGAAGGACCTTTAACATGGGAAACCCTCTCCAGGGAACTAGACCTCAGTACTCATCAGAAGAGGTAGAGTGGGCAGTCTCCCAGGGACATCATCTTCCTTCAGGATGGCTAGCTACTGAGGAGGGAAAAGTGCTCCTCCGTGCTGCCAGCTGGTGGAAAGTACTTAAAACCCTACATTAAACTTTCCCTATGGGTATAGAGAATACACATTGGATAGACAAATCTATGTTTACAGAAAAAGGTCTCTTCAAGGCTGTCCAGCAAATAGTCAAAGGATGTGAAATATGCCAGAAAAATAATCCTTTGGCACATTGCAAAGCTCCTCCTGGGGAACAGTGAGCCAGTCATTAGCCAGGTAAGGACTGGCAAATGGACTTTACCCATATGCCTAAGTCTCAGGGATATCAATATCTGCTAGTATGTGTAGACACCTACACAAACTGGGTTGAAGCTTTCCCCTGTAGAACAGAAAAAGCCCAAGAGGTAATAAAAGTCCTGACCAATGAAATAATCCTAGATTCCAACTCCCTCTCTGTCTTCAAAGCAATAATGGCCCTGCCTTCAAAGCTGCAGTGACCCAAGGAATTTCCAAAGTGTTAGGAATACAGTATCATCTCCACTGTGCTTGGAGGCCTCAGGCCTCAGGGAAAGTGGAGAAGATGAATGAAATTCTTAACAGGCACCTGAAGAAACTGGCACAGGAAACCCACCTCTCGTGGCCTTCTCTATTACTAGCAGCACTCTTGAGGGCTGAAACTCTCCTTAGAAAATAGGACTCAGCCCTGATGCTTTATGGATGGCCCTTTCTTACTAATGATCTTATATTAGACAAGGAAACAGCAGATCTAATAAAAGATATAACCTCCTTGGCTAACTACCAAGAGGCTCGTAGGACCTTACCTGAAGGGAAAAAGGGAAAGAGTTGTTCTGCCCTGGAGACTTGGTGCTTGTTAAGTCTCTCCCCTCAGACTCTCCCTTTCTAGGCCCATCTTGGGAAGGATGATTTTTGGTTATTCTACCTACCTCAATGGCATTTAAGGTGGTGGGAATTGACTCGTGGATTCATCACACTTGACTGAAGCCTTGGACCCTCCTGAAGAAAATCACAGGCCCTCCACTCCACAGCCTGAAGTTCCAGGAGACGACCCTTCATACACCTGCGAACCTTTAGAGGATCTACGTTTGCTTTTCCAATAAGATCCCCAGGAAAGTAACCACTCATGAGTCTAACTTACATCCTGGCATTATCAGGACTATCACTCTTAACTTTATTATTTCTGACTCGACTCTATGTGGTTGTCCCTATGGATTAGCCTAATAGCTCTCCTCCTCTCCTTCCTAGTGCTCGCCCCCCTATAACAATTTAGACCGACTCCCAGGTGCTAAGTCTTCTCTTGCCAAGGCCATGCCATATTCAAACTCCAATTATTCCTTTCATAGTTGGGTCAGGGGAATAATAGGAGGACTTGGCACTGGCATTGGAGAAGTTACTACCTCTATTCAGTTTTACTATAAGCTATCTCAGGAGTTAAATAATATCATGGAAAAGGTTGCTAATTCTCTCTGCAGAAGTAGCTTAACTCTTTAGCTGCCATGGCTCTTCAAAATAGAAGGGCCCTAGGTCTGCTAACAGCAGAGAAAGGAGGAACCTGTCTCTTTTTAGGAATAGAATGCTACTACTTTGTAAACCAACTGGGTATTGTCTTAAACAAAGTTAAAGAACTCGGGGACCAAATCAAATGCAGGGCTAAAGACCTTCAAGAAACAGGATCATGGAGCTTGATTAACAACTGGCTGTCCTGACTACCCTCTTCTAGGCCTGTTTATAACCATTCTATTATTGCTGGCCTTCGGGCCTCTCATCTTTAACTTTCTTGTCAAATTTCTTTCTTCTAGAATTGAGGCCATAAGGCAACAAATGGTCCTGCAAATGAAACCCTGGGTGTCCTTGGCTCATGAATTCTATTGTGGACCTCTGGATCAACCTGCACCCCTGGAAGACTCCCCTCTGGAAGAAACCTCAACTACAAGGCCCCTTGTATGCCCCAATTCAGCAGGAAGTAGTTAAAGAGCAATCAACACCCATGTCCCAACAGCAGTTGGACTTTCCTATTCAGAGAGGGGACTGAGGGACTGTGTTAAAGAAAAACTTCTCTTCCTGGGTCCACAAGGGGTGTAGTTTCAAAGGCAGGAGTTTCCCGGCTCCACCCCTCCATTTGGGAATGTAAAGTTCTTTGTCTGGGTTTCCCATCTGCGAGCTAGAAAGAGAAATCCAGATGGTCTTCTTTGTCCAAAAAGCCTACTGAAAGCTCTGGGAGGAGGGGGCTCTGTTGTGGACCAAGTAGCCACTGCGGTATCAAAGTCAAAGATCAATCACTTCAGAGAAGTTTGAAAGAACTCTCATTGGAAGAGAACATAAATGAGGAGGGAATAACTCAAGGGTTAAAATCCTGCTGCTTCTTCCCTATATGGATTCCTTCTCGGATCCCCTCCCATGGCAGCGTGGGAGCTGTCTCTCTCTCTCTCTCTTTCTCCATTTAATAAATTGCTTTCCACAAAACTCTTTGGCTCCACGATATTTATTAAAACGGTAAGCTCATTGCAGCTCTGGGACCCCTTTCCCTATTCTTTGGGGCAAGAGAGGTCAAGAACCTCTTTGGATCTGGGAATTGGGAGCTTCTTCGGGATGCCCCCACTCCCCTGGTTATAATACCACCCCCTTCCCTGCAGGCTCCCTGACCCCAAGGTTGGGCTAGATGCCCTTACTTTGGTGGTCTGGGCTGGTCGGTCCTAAGCCTCAAGTATTTACCTGAGTGGGTGGGGATGTCTTGAGTTAAGATATCCCATGTATTTTGTGCTGTGGGTCATAGTCAAAATAGTCAGCAAGCCATTGATATTATTTACCCTCCTATTTAAGGCGCTTCCAGGTGCTGTGTGAGGCTCAGACTAAGCCTTTTACAATCTACACATTTCCCTTTTCTGGGCTGCTGTGCCTGGCAGAAACAGGGTTGCATCTTGTTGTTCTTGTATCTTGAAGCCTGGTAGCACCCTCTGACCCCCACAGAAAAAGTCTGCTTAATGGACTCACAATTTTGTAATAAAATAAAAGTGCCAAGCCAGAATTGAGGTGTTGTCAGATCTTATTCTCCAAATGTATTTTCTTCACAGTTTTCTAACTTCTACAACCATCAAACAGCTTTGGCATGACAGTCGTCTTCCACAAATGAAAACAGGATTTAGAGCAGTGGTGTTTCCGCTGCTCTGAGGGAAGCTGATGTAGACAGAAGAGGCAGGAAGGAGGAGGGAGGGGATCTGGGGAGCTGGAGACAGGTCCCTGCAGAGGTGGCTGGGCCTCCAACTCTACTGTCTGTGGGTGGAAAAACAATCTTTCCCCTTGGACCAAAAGTACCAGGCTGCCTCCCTGAGATTAAGGTGCCAGACAAAGCCTATTAACGTGAATGCACCATTCCAGGCAGTGAAAACAGGCTCAGCACAGAATCATCAGCACAGAATCATCAGCAGCAGGAGACCTAGAGACTTCTTCCTAGCTCTGTCTTCCTCCCACCTCTGCTCCTAATTCCCTTCTTCTCTGGGCCTCAGATTCCTCACCTAAAAATGGAAGGGGTTGATTAAATCAGTGGCTTTTATTTTCTGAATGTGATTCAACATTAAGAAATACATCTGAAGCCTAAGAAACAGAGAAGACCCAAATAAAATCATAAAAGAAAAAGGAGATATTACAATTGACACAGCATAAATTCAAAGGATCATTAGAGACTACTGTGAGCAACTATATGCTGATAAACTGGAAAACCTAGAAGAAATGGATAAATTCCTAGACATATATTTCCTACTAAGATTAAACCATGAAGAAATTCAAAACCTGAACAGACTAATAACAAGTAATGAGATTGAAGGCATAATAAAAAGCCTCCCAGCAGAGAACAGCCTGGGACTTGATGGCGTCACTGCTGAATTTCACCAGACATTTAATAAAGAACTAATACCAATCCTACTCAAACTCTTCTGAAAAATAGAGGAGAAGGAAATACTTCCAAACTCATTCTTTGAGGCTAATATTACCCTGATACCCAAACCAGACAAAGATGCATCAAACAAGCAAACAAAAAAAACAACTATAGGCCAATATCCTTGATCAACATCAATGCAACAATCCTCAGCAAAACACTAGCAAACTGAATTCAACAACCCATTAAAAAGATCACTCATCATGACCAAGTGGGATTTATCCCTGGATGCAAGGGTAGTTCAACATACAAAAATCAATCAATGTGACATATCATATTAACAGAATGGAGGAAGAAAATCATATAATCATTTCAATTGATGCTGAGAAAGCATTTGAAAAAATTCTTTCATGATAAAAACTTTTTAAAAACTTGGTATAGAAAGAACATATCTCAACACAATAAAAGCCATATGTAACAGATCCACAGCTGGAATCATACTGAACGGGGAAAAATGGAAACTATTTGCTCTAAGATCTGGAATATGACAATGATACCCACTTTCACCACTGTTATTTAACATACTACTGGAGCTAGAGCAATCAGACAAAAGAAAAAAATTAAGAGCATCTGAATTGGAAAGGAAGAAGTCAAATTATCCTTGTTTGCAGATAATGTGACCTTACATTTGGAAAAAGCTAAAGATTTCACCCAAAATATTTTAGAACTGATAAATTCAGTAAAGTTGCAGAATACAAAATCAATGTACAAAAATCAGTAGGATTTCTATATGCCAACAGCAAAAAATCAGAAAAAAAAATCAAGAAAGGAATCCCAATTTTAACAGCTATAAATAAAATTAAATACCTAGGAATAAAATTCACCAAAAAAGTAAAAGATCTCTACAATAAAAACTATAAAAAACTGATGTAAGAAATTGAAGAAGATACCAAGAAAATGGAAAGATATTTCATGTTCATGGATTGGAAGAATCAATATTGTTAAAATACTGATGCTGCCAAAAGGAATCCACAGGTTCAATGCAATTCCTATTAAAATACCAATGACATTCTTCACAGTACTAGAAAAAAAAAATTCTAAAATTTAGATGGAGCCACAAAAGACCCAGAACAGGCAAAGCTACCCAAAGCAAAAATAACACATCTGGAGGAATCAAATTACCTGACTTCAAATTATACTACAGAGCTATAGTAACCAAAACAGCATGGTACTGGTATAAAAACAGACACATAGACCAATGGAACAGAATAGAGAATTCAGAAACAAATCTGCACACCTACAGTGAACTCATTTGCAACAAAGTACCAAGAACACATATTGGGGAAAGGACACTCTCTTCAATAAATGGTACTGGAAAACGAGATATCCATATGCAGAAGAATGAAACTAGATCCTATCTCACCATGTACAAACATCAAATCAAAATGGATTAATGACTTAAATCTAAGACCTGAAACTATGAAACTACTAAAAGAAAACATCAGAGAAACTCTCCAGGACATTGGACTAGGCAAAGATTTTCCAAGTAAAATAAGCACAGACAATCAAAGGACAAATGGAAAAATTGGATCACATCAAGTTGAAAAGCTGCACAGCAAAGCAAAATAGTATCAATGAAGTGAAGAGACACCCCACAGAATGGGAGAAAATGTCTGCCAACTATCCATCTGGTAAGGCATTAATAATCAGAATATAGAAGGACCTAAACAACTCAGCAGAGAAAAATCTAAAAATTTGATTTAAAAATGAGCAAAAGATCTGAATAGAAGAATGTCAAAAGAAGAATACAGACAGCAAACAGGTAAATGAAAAAGTGCTCAACATCATTGATTATCAGAAAAAAGCAAATCAAGACTACATGAGACACTGTTTCAGCCCAGTTAAAACAGCTTTTATCGAAAGAGCATGCAATAACGAATGCTGGCAAGGATGTGGAGAAAATGCTCAACATCATAGATTATCAGAGAAAAGCAAATCAAAACTATGTGAGACATCGTTTCATCCCAGTTAAAATGGCTTTTATCCAAAAAGCAGGCAATAATGAATGCTGGCAGGGATGTGGAGAAAAGGAAACACTCATACACTGTTAGTGGGAATGAAAATTAGTACAGCCACTATGGAGAACAGTTTGGAGGTCCTAAAAAAACTAATAATAAAACTACCATATGATCCAGCAATTCTATTAACACATATATACCCAAATAAAGGAAATCAGTATATTGAAAGGATATCTGCACTCCTATGTTTACTGTGGCACTACTTAAAAGTCAAGATTCGAAAGCAGTCTATGTGTCCATTAACAGATGGATAAAGAAAATATGGAATATATAAACAATGGAGTACTATTCAGTCATAAAAAAGAATGAGATTCTGTCATTTGCAACAATATGGATGGAACTCAAGGATATTATGGTAAGTGAAATGAGCCAGGCACAGAAAAACAAACTTTGCATGTACTCGTTCATTTGTGGGAACTAAAAACAATTGAACTCATGGAGATAGAGAATATAAGGATGGTTACCAGAGGCTGGGAAGGGTAGTAAGGGTAAGGAAGTGGGGATGGCTAATAGCTACAAAAATACAGTTAGAAAGAAAGAATAAGATTTAGTATTTGATAGCACAACAGGTTATTATAGTGAACAATAATTTATTGTACATTTCAATATAACTAAAACAGTATAATTTCAGTATAATACAAGTAAATGGTAAATACTTGAGGTGACAGATACCCCATTTATCCTGATATGATTAGTATGCATTGTATGCCTGTATCAAAATATCTCATGTACCCCATAAATACATACACCTACTATGAACCCATAAAAATCAAAAATTAAAAAAAATGTAAAGAAGAAATGCATTTCATACCTCAACTTGGTCTATAAACACATATTTAGAGGGACATGTAACTGAAGTTTCACTTAATGATGCTTAACTTTATGACCTGCTATATTTTCTCCCCTGTTACACTCATTTGATAAACTTTTATTAAAGTATGACTTAGTACAGTAGAGAGTACATATCATGAATGAATAGCTTGATACATTTCTACAAATTGACAACATCCATTTAACTTGTCTTCCTACCACTGAATCAAAAGGCAGAATATGACTAGAGAGACCCTTTGCACTCCTTTCCATTTACCACCCCCTCCCTCATGGGCAACCACCATCCAGACTTTGAATAACACCGAGTAGTTTTACCTGGTTTTGTACTTTTTTAAAGTGCAGTCACAAAGTTTCTTTGTGCCTGCTTCTTTTTTTCAACTTCATGTATCTGAGGTTCCCCAATATTGCCGTGTGGAATAGTCCACTGTGTGAATATTCTACACTTGATCCATTCCAGGGCTGATTGCCATGTGTTTTGGTGGATATCTGTGTGCATATCTCAGGGGTATATACCAAGGAGTGAAAGTGCAGGTATGTATATGTTCAGCTTTAGTCGATATTGCCAAACAGTTTTCCAATGTCGTCAAACCAATTACATTTCAACTAGCAGTGTGGGAGTTCCAGAAGTTTCACATCTTTGCCAGCTCTAGATAGTCTCTATTTTTCGTTTTAGTCATTCTGATGGGTACATAATAGTATTTCATTGTGGTTTTGTCATTTCCTTAAGAGTAATAATGTTATCTGCTTTTTTTTGCCATTTGGACATCTTCTTTTATGAAGTATCTGAGTCTTTTGCCCATTTTTCTATTAGGTTGTCTGTCTTTTCTTACTGATTTATAGGAGTTTCTTCTTTTATCTGCCATATATATCTGGCTATGAGACCTTTATTAGTACATAGGGTGCAAATGTACCATACCTTTAACTTACTCTATGGGTTACTAGGTTACTCTGTTTTTACTTTAATAAATGCTGATCTTGAGCCACCAAATTAATTTCATGACCTGTTACTGGACTACAACCCACAACTTGAAACACCCTGTGATACACAATTATGCAGTCTTTCCTGGGTCTGCATAGCCCAGAAAGGGGCATTTCTAGCCTGTGGCATCCACAGCAACACTGGCCTGGATCAACACCTGTGTATCTACAGTCAGCCACTGTCTGGAGAACAAAGGCCAGGACATTAGCTATATTTAATTTCCAAATTAAAAAACAAAAACACTGTTCTATGTCTTAAGTGATAACCATTTCCAATTCTTCTGAATTTAATAATTGCCAGCCCTATGGCCCAGACTGAGGGAAGATCCTCAGAAGGATGGCCAAGGTGTTGGGAACACCTCTGGAATGAGTCCTTTCAATAGGACTAGAGGGTGCATTTTGCCACAGTCTCTCTAGGCACTGAGGTACCTGGGTCTTCAGTGGCATCGTCTTACAGAACCAAAGACACCTCCAGAGGTTCCTTTTATCCAACAGGTTAAGACAACATTCCCTAAACTCTGGGGGAAAAAAAGGCATTAACTAAGGGAGAAAGATTCTCCCTATCCTAAGCACTTTCTTGGTGTGAGGGTACATTCCAAGCTGTATCCTCCCAACTCCTCAGAGCAGCCCTAACCACAGACTTTAAGCTCCAGGCAGGCAAAAATTGTACCACTCTTATCAAATAATGTGACCAAGGCCACAGAGCTAGTAAGGTATAGAGCTAGGATGACTGACACCATAGCCTGTGTTTTCATTCCTCTGTTATACTCCTTAGAGGCAGCCAGTCACTATATAAAGAGTAGTGACTACTTCCAAAGGGTCAAAGATTCACACACATACTCACACACACACACACACGCATGCACACCCATGCACAGACATATGTGCATACAGACATGTGCATGCATGCAAACATACATGCTATTTCACTCAGAAATCAGTGGGGCTGGACTCTACAGGTTCATTACAGTCAGCTTATGTGAGTTCCCCCCTTTCTCCTGACTTGCAAAGCATTGACACAGTCCATAATATATGAATCACACAAAGGCACATATATGTGTAGGAAACGTTACAGTTTATCAATCTCTTTCACACTTAATCTCTCATCTAACACTCACCATCAGCCTTCTGAACATACATAAATATTTGATGATTTGCAGGCCTCCCCAGCTTTGTGTTTCAGGACCTTCATTCTGGGGGATCTAATCCTTGAGACTGGGGCTATGGCATCAGTGAGAGGTTGGCAGGATTCATGCAGCTTCTCAGACCCACTCCAAAAGTTTCCCTTTAAACTGTATATTTCCATAGCAACCCATCGCCCTTGTCTGACTGAGAAGTAGAGTTTTAACCTCATGAACTTTCTGGGGTTGGGCTTATGTCTGCATGAGAGTTTATGAGATGTGGACACTATTCTATCCCTAATGAGTAGGCCCAGCTCTTTTCTCTTCTTTTTTTTTGGAGATGGAGTCTCGCTCTGTTGCCAGGTTGGACTGCAGTGGCACAATCTCAGCTCACTGCAACCTTTGCCTCCGGGTTTAAGCAATTCTCCTGCCTCAGTCTCCTGAGTAGCTGGGACCACAGGCACACACCACCACACCCAGCTAATTTTTCATATTTTAGTAAAGACAAGGTTTTGCTATGTTGGCCAAGATGGGGTCTCCACCTCCTGACCTCGTGAATCCTCCTGCCTTGGCCTCTCAAAGTGCTGGGATCAGGCATGAGTCACCAGGCCCAGCCTGTTTTCTCTTCTTATGAGACTCTCAAGCACCTCCTATTTTCTCCTCTGGCTAAAGGTAAGTAGCTCCATCATTACTTATAATAATACTAGCAACTGCCATATTTTAAACACTTTCTAAGTATCATGTACTAGGTGCTTTATGTACATTATCTCAGTACATCCTCATGCAATCCTTTGCAACATTTACTGATATCCTCATTTAACAAGTGAGAAAACAGATGATCAGAGATGAGAAACGGTAGTCTATGGCCACACAGTCAGCAAGAGATAAGGCTGGGATTGGACCCAGATTCCATGGATTCCCAAGTCTGGACCCATTCCAGTGCCTGAGACAGTCAGAAGCAGCAACTTCTTTACTCTGAGTCAGCAAAGCCATCCAAATGGAGGTGGGAGGCATGTTAGTGACTATCTCCTCCTACCTTCCTTGTTTTTGCTGGGCTCAGAATGATGAAGTGACTTTCCTGAACATACAACAACAGTAGAACTGGGACTGACCCCAGGCCTACTCTTTGGGTTTATCCTGCTTTGATTCTCATCCACCTACTGGGCAAAGAACATTGGAGGTGCTCTGTCTGTATTCCAGATGACCAGGGTGGGAGCTGCTCTTGAAACCAACTTACTTAGGAGAAATTATTGGAGGGAGAAAGAATAAGAAAAGATCTTGAGGGGGGACATGCTGTTTATATTCACCCATTTTAGGATGTCTAGTAGAGAAGAAAGAGCCTTGACAAGATGTGAGGAGGAGTGGATTTCAAGTCCAGATTATGGGACAACTCTAAAAAAATCCTAAATGTGGGGAGATACCAACTTCTCTACCAGTCCCTGCAAGTTTCCAGGAACAGGCCAGTGATCTACGGAGATGCTGCTATGGGTGTCCCGGCATCCAGTAGGGAATGGTCCACACCTCCAAAACTCTTTTATCGCCAAGATTCCACAAGCCTTTGAAACATACAAAAAACTTGCAGGGAAGACAAGCAGTCATCCTGCACTCTTTGCTCATTGTTCTTAGGGAAAAAAAATCTTTACTGTAAAATAAATGAAGATAAAGTCTACCTATTAATGCATATTTAAGAGGTAGAGAAAAAAAGAACCCATAACATTAACTAAAATCATGAATACTCTCTGCAGTGTAAAAAAAAAATCAACTCACTTTTCTTAAATCTTCTTAAAAGGGTCTAAGAATAGTCCTTCAAATAATCCTTGAAGTATGCAATTTTAATTTGGACACATGGTAATTTCAGTCTACCTGTTGAAAGAGACAAGAGAGAAGTCAGTCATTTTTGATGAGGAAGCTGTTCTGACAAGCAGCAGAGAAGATTTTGGCAGCTTGGGAGGTGGGGATGAGGCGTGGGCGTGGGCATTAGTAGCAGCAGCATGAGCTTTGGTCCCACGCCGAAGGCTAGTTTTTGAACACTCAGAGGAAAGACGCAACTGAAGTAGCTACTAGCACAATGCCTGGCACATGGCAAATGCTCATTAAATAGTTAATGGACAAGTAAAAGGATAGCTGAGCAAATGAATGGGATTTATCACCAATCTTTCATGCAGGGAGTTACTTTGTAGCCTCATCTCTTTGACTCTTAGCAAGAGAGAGAATTTCTAGGCACTGGGCACAGAGTAGGGTACCAGTGGAATGAAGATAGTGAAGGATTTGAGCCGGCCATAGCCATGCCCAAATCCTGGCCCCACTACTTCTGACTGCACAGCTTTGGGCTGGTTTATTTACTGATGTTTGCTGTTGTTCCTAAATTGGATACTTAGCCCATTCATTACTTTTCAGCTCTTCTTCTTTTTTAATATAAGCATTTAAGGTGATAAATTTCTCTCTAAGTGTTGTCCTGGCTATATGCCACAACTTTTGGTATTTAATATACCTTTGGTCATTCATTTATAAGCATTTTATAATTTCTATTATCATTTCTTTTTGATCCATGAGTTAGTTGGAAGTATTTTTGTAATTATATCTCAATACAGGTTTTTAAAAAAATCTCATCTTTCTGTTATTGATTTCTAACTTAATTGCACTGTGGTGGGTGAATATGGTCTGCAGGATACCGACTCCTTGAAATTTACTGGGATGTATTTTATGGCCTAGGATACAGTCCATTTTCGTGAGTGTTTTATATGTGCTTAGAAAGAGTGTGCATTCGCTGGCTGTCAGGTTGATCTTGGGCTGGCTTTCTTTAAATGTTTCTGCATCTCCATTTCCTCACTTGTAATAAGGTATGTGAGTAATACACATTAGTTCCCTCATACCATTTAAAATTACACTCACTCACAAAGACAGAGAGTGCACAAGGAAAGATTGAGGTGTGCTATTTTTTCCTTATAACAATATCAATAATGATGTCTAACATTTATAAAGTACTTAAAAGTTTCTAAACAATGACCACATCTGTCATTTGGTCTTAAATCTGTATAATGTCACCTAGGCAGGTAGAGATGGGAACTCACAAAGAGAAAGGACACACATCAGTTGGTGCAGTGATCTACTCAGTCCTCAATGCCAGAACCCCAGGATCCCTCTGACTCGTCCCTGTCCCTCACTTCTCACCCCTGCTCAGCTCAGATTTCTTACTGTCTTTTCAAATCCATCCTCATTATCACCCACAATGCCTGCACCATTTCTTACCTGCTTGGTTTCATTAATTTTCTACTGTTTAAAAAATACAACACAGGAAGTAAATCCTGACAAAATCCTCTCGGCAGATGTGGCTCTCAAATAAGACTGGTTTTGGGTCTTGGGTGCCAGAATATCAATCTTGCAGGGGAGAGTGATGTTTATGTCTATCAAAGTTGGGCGTGAGTTTAGAAAGGTTGAGAAACACTGTGCTGAGTTCAAATATTCTTCATCTAGCAAACAGCCCTTCCCATGACCTTGTCCCCTGTCCTACCCCCAAGTTCTTTTTCTCCTTTTCAGATTTTCTCAAAGAGTTGTCTAGACCACCACTTCCTCCACTCCCACGCTCTCCACAAATCATTGCCTCGTGGCATTCTGCCCTGGAATGTTCTCTTTAAGATCACAGGGATGTTGTCACTGCAGATTCCAGACACTTCTTCTCAATCTGCAGTGGCCTCTCCGGGTCATTTGCTAGCAGGGACCCCTCCCCTCTGGAAACTCCTGCCTCCACATCAGCAACACTAGTTTCCCCTGGTTCTTCTCCTTTCCCTCCAAGGACTTTCTCTGCCCCTTCTCAAATTCTGTGGTTTGAACTGGCATTTTCATAATTCAATTAGAAGTGTTTTTATAAAATAATAACCATAAACTACCCTTTATTAGGGCATACCAATCACTGTGCTAAATATTATTTTATTCTACTTAATCTTCACATAACCACATGAGGTAGATATTATTAATATTACTATTTTATAGATGAGAAAATAGAAGCTTGATAGAGTTACATAATTTGCCCAGGATCACTCAGCTACTATGTGGCAGAACAGGGATCCAAACCACAACCCATCCAATCATAGCCTGTGCTCTCAGACACTACATTAACTCATCCTACCTTCCTCTACTCTGGCTTCTGAGACTCACCATTTTTCCCTGATGTCATGCATTTCATGCTCCTGTTTTGCTTTCCTCTGAAGGAAGGACTTTATCCATACCGTGTGCTGAGAAAATTCTATTTATTGTTCAAAGTCAGCTCTTCTCACAAAGTTATTAGCAAGCAAAGCCAGTTTCATTGCTTCCGTCTCTTTGCTGTGGCAGCTCTCCAATGATATCAAACCATCCATTCATCCATCTGACCATGCATCCATCTCTCCACCCAAGAATTACTTAAATATGGTAGAAGATTGCTTATCTAGAAGTCTAAACACAAGCAGCATCCAGACAAAGGGATTGTTCCAAAGGATTTTTCATGTTCATGCCTTGAAAAAATATGCTATTACCAAAATTGAAGAAAACTTGCTAGAAGTTCTAGTGTTTGGGGAAGGGATGTGCTCTGCGTGGCATGTGTTAATGACAGATCAAGGATAGTCATCCATGGGACCTGGCCAGGGCGCTTTTCAAGGTTACTAAACTAGATCTGTCCAGTTTCCCTTCCCCAATCCCCACATTTTAAAATCATATTTACATATCAAGCCTGGCTCATATACCTCATTATCCCTGAAATCTTCTCTGATTCTCCTCCTGCAACAGGCACAGATGAACCTAGACACCCCTGCTGCTCCTCACAATAGATCTCTGTATGTTATTCCTGCTGGCACTTGGTATTTAATCATTTGTAGGTAATACTGCATTTCAAAAAGCACTTCAATATTGTCATTGCATGCTTTATCACCACCTCTTGTCTCCTTGGAGGTAAGAGATGCATCTAATTCACCCTAGATATGTTCAGAACCAACCCCAGTGGCTGGCACTCAGATGTCAATGAATGACTGATTGATTAAAATTAGATGACATTGTCCTTGAATGGAGAAGCCATCCAAAAATCACTCACATGCAAGCATCAAGCAGTGTGTTATGCAAACAGTAGGTGCTAAATAAACATAAAAGTCTTCCATCCTCTCTCCACCCCTCAAACAGTGAGGACTAGAAAAGAGGTGCAATGTGTCCATTGAGCCTGAGATTTCTGAAGGTCTGTGCTCCACGGTTCACAAATACTAATATGTTGGTGTGGTGACTTTTGATATTCTCCAGGATGAGACAGGAACTGAAATCCCATGTTTGGATACATTCTACTTTCCATAGTCAGAAAATGAGAGTTAGAGCTTTAAAGATAGACATGTCCTTCGAAGTGAACTACTACAACCGTCTCCTTTTACAGAGGCGAATCAGAGAGGTTCATCGACTCCAGGTCATAGGCCAAGAAGGGCTGCTGTGCAGATGCATTTTTCCTGTTTCCTCCTAGACTTGCAAATGAAGGCTCTAGGAAATTGAGTGCTCTCTGAATGGCTAAAAATAAACTCCCAGAAACTTCATCTAGATATATCACGGCTGTAATCTACAGCGTCTAGAACTTTAGCATGATATAATTAACAAATGGATTACAATAATTTATTTTTGGTTTAAAAGCTCGAATGAACACAACCTTCCAGTGGAATGGGAAAACAAGAGGCTGGGAGCCAGTGACATTCCTCCAGCCCCTTCCAATGCCACAGTGTTTATGCTGGCTGGCAGCCCTCTACTGATGTCCAGCGGACATGCAAAGAGAAGGGACTGCGACTCTTGAGCTCTGGGCTCCCTGAGGCATGACTTCCAGGATGGAGCCTCCCAAAAGAGTCAATGTTCATCCTTTTGGTAAGCAGGAAGATGTCCAAACTCACCCTTTTAATGCATAGGAAAACCCAAAGGCATCCATCATGAGGAATCAAGAGCTATCAACCTTAAACCAAGGCAGAAGGGCGTACACTGAACAAAACATACCAAAGACTAATTACACCAAAGTTTTTTCTTCTAAAGATTTTGGGCACATTTTCAGAATGGCTTTCCATCACTTACCTTACTGCAGGGAAAGTTTGTGGTGATGTCTCTGAACAGGCAGTACCAAAGGATGGTACCAAGAAAGACACTTTTCACAAAGCTAGAAGAAGACTAGACTGGGGTCAGAGAGGACCTGCTCAGGTTTTGGTTTGCTACGTGTGCCATGAATAACAACCAGTTCAAAACCCTTTTATAAAATGTCAGTAGTGAATAACTGCCTGACAAGATTGTTATGGGGATTAGATGAGAAAAATATACAAAAAGGATTTTGTAAATGAATTATTAGATGATTCTCCTTGAGTGAATACATTTCCAAAGTAGATCTTTCTAATGAGGACTTTTTCTGACCAAGCACTATAGAACACTGCAGCAAGGGTGGAACAGCAGAAATCCTGGGAAGCTGTCTTCTCATGTTTCCTCGCGTGGTGTCTGGGCAGAGGCAAGTCGCCCAGTTGAGCAGCTGGAACTAGGAAAGAGGGATCATGACTTGCGTAAGGAACACAAGACAACCTGTCTCCCCACTCTCATACCCCTATCAAAACCAAATATCTGCACAAACACCCTTTAACCTAGAAGGCGGCATGATGGTGGCCAGGCAGAAGCTGCTTCTGGCTGAAGGAAGGGGAAGGGTAGTTTTCTGAGCAACTGCCGTGTACCAGGCATAGCGCTGGGTCCTTTCACACTGGGGCTCCTCTCCAAAGCATGCCAGCTTCCCCGTCACCATATTATATCATCGCGCATGCTGTGTGTTGGTCTCAGAAGCCCCCTTTCTTCTCTCTGCTTATCCAACTAGCCCCTGAGCAGGAAGAGCTGGACCCTCGTGCTCTCACTCTTTCTATTCTTAATGATCTTAGGTAAGGTAAGTCATCCATCTTGGAAGAACTTCAGTTTTCTGATCTGACAGGTTAGGAAAGAACCCCAAACTCACTGCCTTACCACGTTGCTTTCAGACTAAAAAACACGGGGCGTGAAAGCTTTGGAAAGAATGCCAAACCCTGAAGGCTCATGTCACCCCTTGTTCAAGCTCCTCTAGAGCTTCTTCTTGCTGCTTGTGTTAGTCCACTTTTGTGTTGCTTTAAAGGAATACCTCTCGCTGGGTAATTTATATAAAAAAAAAAAGAGGTTTAATTGGCTCTTGGTTCTGTAGCCTGTACAGGAAGTATAGTGCTGGTATCTGCTTCTGGTGAGGGCATCAGGAAGCTTCCAATCATCGGAGAAGGAGAAAGGGAGCCAGCACATCACATGGCAAGAGAGGGAGTGAGAGTGAGAGTGAGTGAGAGAGAGAGAGAGAGAGAGAGGCGCCAGGTTTTTCTAAACAACCATATTTCACATGAACTCATACTGTGAGAACTCACTCATTACCATGAGGAAAGCACCAAGCCATTCATGAAGGATCTGTCCCCATGTCCCAGACACTTCCCACTAGGCCCACCTCCAACACTGGAGGTGACATTTCAACATGAAATTTGGAGAGAACAAAACTTCCAAACCATACCACTCTTCAGTAAACGTTAAATGTCTACTTTGTCCTCTGACCACTTGCTGATGTTATGTTCCCACCTGGGCCCCTTGTTCCCCAAGCTCCATCCAAACCAGGCATCTTTCAGGTAATTATGCTCAAGGAGTAAGTGCTGTCTGCAAGGCTGGGAGTCCCCTCCTCCCCTTCAGCTCTCAGCTTAGCCCTAGTTACTTCCAGGAGAGCTCCTTGGCCCCTCAGAAGAGGGCGTTTCCTCTACTCTACATTCTCAGAGCCCTCATGATCACACTTACCAGAGCAATGATCTAATCGATGCTATCTTCTTAATAGGAATATAAGTCCTCTGAAGCAGGCCCTTGTGTGTGTTGTCCACCAGGCTGTCCTCAGGGGGCCAAGCATGCAGTGGACCTTCACCTATCTTGTTCACTGCTCTGGACCAGGGCAGGGCAAATAGCAGGTACTCAAAAAACACTTGTTGAATGAGTGCATTTCCATGCAGTTCAGATCTGAAGCTGGGCCAGCCTGACCCTCCCTTCTCTGCTCTCCACAGGCTCTCACTGCCTTTCCCCTGCTTGCTACTGTGGCCTCACCATTATTAAAGTGAGTAGCTTGTCTCCCCTGAGAGACCGCAACAGCCTCCAGGAAGGCCTAGAGAGGCAAATGCAAGTGGGACCCAGAAAAGGGACAGAGTCGGAGTATCTGGGCATATGGAGGTGGGGCACGTGGTAGGGGCTCCTGTGGAACCCACGTTTGGCTACTCGGAGTTTCTGCCCCACAACCTGTCTAGGGGCAAAGCTTCCAGCCTTGAGTCTTTGCTTCATGGGCTAAAAAATGCCTTTCTCTCTCTCTCTCTCTCTTTTTTTGGGCTAGAAATAAATGGTTAGCCATTAAGATGTAAAATGCAGCTGTCACAGTCCATAGAACAACAGACAGGTTAATATGGGTTTTTAAGAATGCCATTTCCTCATATTAACCCCAGAGCAACAGCAACCTATCAAGATAGACTCCAGAGTGCTCCGGAAACCTGCTGTTTTTGTTCTTTAATAATATTTGATGTTTAAATAATAGTTGCCATTTGTTTCTAAGTAGAGTTTAATTGTTTGCCCCTCCCTTCCTCCTATTCTCCCTCCCATCGTCCGTCCCTCCCTCCCTC